>JAHWFP010164757.1:121663-146917 GCA_023313725.1 Lithobius niger | reverse complement strand
ACAAAAATTAGAATAAAAATAAAATAAAACTGAAATACAAGATGTTTCTTTACAACCACGCAGGTTTATTGCAGTTTCTTTGACTGTACAATGCATTCTAGAAATTCTGCAGAATTCTTTCGAACTATATAAATCCATTCTGTAGGTTTATGTTAGATTGCAGGGATGGCCTGAATTACACAAAGACAATGGACCATTGTTTAGAACACTGCAGTTCATGTCTAATTTAAAAAGTGGCACAATGTATTATTTTAACCCATCCTGAAATGAATATTAATAGAATTGCGATCATATGATAATGATCATAATGATCATAATGATAATGGATAATGGACGCATCATGTACATGCATCATGTAAATGACCCAAAACGCCATATCTTTTTTGTAAATTCAGGCCGTTAAAATTCTTTAGAAGTTCTTTAGAAATTCTCTGTTGAATTCTAGCGATTTCTTTAGATATTCTTCAGAAATTTCTTCAGAATACTCTATAGAATTTCTTTAAGGAATGTAACACTCAGTAATGAACAGAAGGAATAGGGCTTAATATGCATGCAGTCTTCGCTAGCCGTCGTATAGGGAGAGGATACCGTGTGTTGAGACCTGCAAGGCCAAGCAGTTTTTTGTTCGTGCCAGTTCCAAGGTAGAAAACGTCCTTCCACCATGGATGGCAACTGTTAATAATAATCTCCTTTCTCGCTGTTCGTGAACTTCTTGTATGGATTCTAGTATTTCCGGGAGAGAGTATGGGTGGAGGGGGGGGGGACACTTGTTCCAGGGGCCAACTGCATGGTGCCCGAGCTAGCCACAAGGCATGAGCCATGTGCCACACTCTGTTAGCTTAGTGCAAGGCAGGCATATCGTTATCAGTAAAGCTGTTACAAGAATTGGCAGATTTTTCCGAAGAATTTCTAGAGATTTTCTGAAAAAAGTTTTCTTTAGAGTTTTTGTAGAAATTTTTCTGAAGGGTAGTAGGCTGTTTGGTATCAGCCAGATCTGTTGCGCTAAGCAAAGGCTGGTGCATCGTTGCACAAGTGTATATACAAAATATTATACAATACGGACTATTAATTTATAAAAATCAAAAGTGTTGAAATAATGAAAAAAAGGTTGACCACAACACATTAGCACTTGGGACTCGCATCCGAGATATTCAAGGGCCGTTAACTACTTACATTAATGCCATGCCTCTGTACATCTTCCCGTTGATGTTATCGTTATTATCTGTTATCATTATGATCGTCATTATTCATATCAGGACGGGTTTAAAATAATACATTGTGTCACTTTACAAAATAAGACATGAATTGCAGTGTTCTAAACAATGGCCCATTATATTTAATATAATTCAGGCCATCCCTGCAATCTAACATAAACCTACAGAATTGATTTACATGGTTTCTGTGACCAGGAATGTAATATTAATCAATGGATTTCTATTATGGTTTCCTTTTATTGATAGATTTTGACATACTGCTATTGGATTTATTTAGACATTTCCACTAGTATCTGATTTATTATTAGCTTGCATAAAAAGCTTTCATGAATACTGACTAAATTTCAGTGTATCGTATGCACCATCCTACTTGGCTTTACTAATCTTGTGGCTCTAGTGCAGATGGAGATTTACACACACGTTCATTAAGCAAACAGTTTATAAGAAAAAAGTTGAATGAAAACGATTATTTCGTCCTAGTATTTTTTAGGTTATAGTGCACGCAATTTTCCTCAACCATTATCGTTGACTGTTCAAATACAAACCACATGGGAAAAATACATTAATTTATTATGAAAAAAAGTATGCTTTCTTTTGACAAGAAAACATCATAAACGAATTGCATTTTCGCAACCTGCACTCTGTAGTTGTTTTCTGGGATAGATAGTATTTTTCTTTCTTCTTAAGGATTTCTAGCTACAGCTCCAAAGGGAAACCAACGTTTATGCTTTGCTTGTGTCTGAGTATGTTTTAAGCCTTTTTATTTATAATGCCTTAGCAAAATTGCTGTGCCAATGAATAAATGAGTTAGCTTGCAGTTAGCAGCAATTGCATTCCTTGTTTTTACAAAGCTAAAGTACAGCGATTGGAGTAAATACGTTTGATTGGCCCAAGGACTAGCCTTGCATTTTGTGAAGATGCATTTCAAGCTTTAGGTTCCTCTTATAGTTGTGATAATCTTTGCTGCTGCATCTTTTAATTCTTACAAATCTGAAAAAGTTTTGTAGTTCATCAGCACAATGTAATTCATTAGCCCAAATTCTTGAGTTTGAACTTATATCCTTCATTTATGCTGGGGTGCCTTCAAAAATTAACTCGATTGGATCAAGCAAAAGTAACTGGGGTTGTTTCCACACGTCACGAATTGGTAGCATTTTAACCCAAAATCGTTACCAGAACGATTCGTCATCGTATCGACTCTTATTCACGTGACAGCAATAAACTATAAGACAGTATTATTTTGTACGTAAAACAGGAGTTTATTTACGTACTTGCTGTTAAGACACATTAAAGCATTACTCACTATTTTCTGAAGCTTATTTTCAGAATTATAACGCCAAACTCAACATAAACTCGCTCACCTATCACAGTGAATTAATGCAAATAAATGCAACACCCCTCTGTTTCTATCTCGTTTCTGATTGGTCGATAGTCGATTCGGTTACAGTGTTAGCCCCTTGTTCCTCCAATTACCCTCACGAATCAACCTCGGCGAGCATGGTTTCTTCGGTTGTGTGGTTTACTGTCTAAAGTGTAATTTGAATGCTATGTATATAGGCAACTGTCTAAAATTAAGCTATATCAGGGGATTATGACGCGACATCTCGCACGATTTACGCGATAGTACATCCAACAGGGTATTTCTTCGCAACCTGAGTTACATAGATCAATTTTTAAACCACCTACGGTCTATTGAAAACACGCACTTCATCCGTTCTGTTTATTTTGTATACCCTGCTATATATTTGTCACGTTTCTTAAATCTTATAAACTCATTTCTCTGTTTAGTTTTCTTTTACTGTATCAGTGCTAGTTTTTTTTAAATAATAAATTGTGGGCATCTTTACCTTAAACCCTTATTAAATTACGTACATTAATCGTGCGCTTTTTAATTACAATTTCTGCAAAAGGAATGTCAGCTTTATAAGTGCAAAAAGGCCTATATTTTATGGGATTTGGAAATGGAAAAAATACATCTGTAAATCAAATCCAACCAAAGTAAATTACGCAGAAAATGAATGATACACTCTCGGTACTAAATATAATTCAAGTTCCATTGCACGTTGGTTATTACAACACAGGACTACAGGTTTAAGATGCTGTAGTCAAATAAGCTGATTATTTACCATACCATTTGTCAGAGCGCAGTATATTAGAAAACCATAGCCAGCTGGGTGTGGCAAAAACTGTCACTTGTTTATGGCCAATAGTTTACCAGCACGAATCTTTAATTTTCAGATTTTATGGTTTAACGTTTCATAGATTCTTCGCTAGTCAGGAAACTAGTCAAAGGTACTACACAAAGGTATTGAAAGGTTATCTGTTTTTGCCCGAAATATTTTGCCGTTTTAGATTCATACATAAGTTTATTTTCTTGCACTTCCATACTGTATTGCGGTAATATATCTGGTGATCTTTTCCGTGTTTCATGTTACATTTCATCACGAAATATTTTGAAATTTTAAATTATTCAAAACAAAATGTGGTTATTTTGTTGCAGAATGAAAATCCCACGCAATAACGAATGTTGTCTGGAGCTTGTGGCAAACAACCTTAATAATTCAATGAATGGCCTTGAAAACCCTGGCTACGTCACCCTGAGATCAGAAACCATGAGAAGTTGCCGTTCCACTACTACCAAAACGGACAATAAGAAAACCACAGCTAAAGTCGAAAAGGTGTCCAACAAAGAAAAGAATGGCAAACTAAGGAAAGCTCGTAGCAATCAAATGGTCTCCACACTTTGCTCGCAAGGAAAACAACAATCAGATAATGGTGCAGCCACAGAATCACGTTACCCTCGTGATTCGGATGGATCTTGGTACACCGAGTGGTATGACAGCCGTACGTACGAAAATCAAACTGCCGCTGATTCTTACCGGGCTCCCAGCATCATGAAACATTTCTCTAGTTGCCAAGAATGCTAAAACTTTATTGATGTGAGATAAATGGATTGATTAGGGCTAGAATATCAGCTGAAAGATATTAAATAGACAGTACAGACACAGAATTGTGATTGTGCAAATATCGTGGGGCATGTTGCTAACCCTGATTAACTGCTCAGACTCTGCTTAGTGTTTGTTAGAAAAAATGGTTGTAAATAGAGGTTATGTTATAAATGGCAATCATCTGAATCAAGAAAAGTAAAATGATAAGCGTTTAAAAAAATTACTATGGATAAATCAAAAAATAAAAAGCACTACACCAATTACCAAGTGAAGATTCCGAGATGACAGTAAAAATGACAGTGCTGATCTGCAGTCATTTTGAATTCACTGTATTCTTAGTATTCTTAGAAACAGAGATAATGCTAGTCTATAAACAATGTATCCACTCATGATATAGGCCTATAAGTGAGCACTAGGTCAAATATAAGACCAAGAAATGTAAACTGTCACTGTGCGGCTTTGTCTCTAACTTAATTTTACATTCTTATTTCAAAGATTTATATTCATAAATCTTACGCGTCCCTAAAATATTCTTGAACCAAACATCATAAATAAAAATGCTCATCTACTAGTATCATAAATCAGAGAATACCAATTAGGACTCACATCACCATTATGGATGAAAAAAAAAATACATCATCCCTGCAAATGTGTTACTTTTTGAAACCATTTGCCAGTTAGCCTAAGTAAAAGGTGATGGAAATAGAATAAGTTTTTAGCCATTTCATAAATAAACTCGGTTAGTTTTTTTCGCGTGGTTACTGTTTCACAAAAACTACCCTAAAGTTCCGCATTGTATCTATAACCAAACATGAGATAAAAAATAACTACAACAAAATTATGAACGTCCTACCGCCACCCGACAGCCATTGCTGTAGAAAATTTGGTGGCACGAGGACGAAGTGTACATAAAGTTGGCAGACAAACATGAATGAACATAAGGAGTAAATTGCAGTTTGCATTATGAGTCTAAGGTAACATCACTTGGTGTTCAAACCTCAGAATTGTATTACTTTGTCAATTCCTATTTTATTTTATCTTTACAAACAATCGATAGGCCTTTTAAGGTAAAATGCATTGGTAATTATACAGTTATTCATTTGCTCGCTGACATTGACGCATTATGCGTATAATATTAAAATTAACAGAAAACAGTAATTGTTGCTTCCATCTGTTAAATGCACATAGTAAGAACATATAGTTGTATTTTGTTATTTCTTTTGTAATTATACTTAGTTTGTTAGCTAGTAATTTTGCATACGTTTCAGAATTTACGAAAACAAACTGTTTTACTTTCTTTTGTAAATATTTAACTTTTTGGGAATGTTTAACTTGAAGAAAAGACTTTTCCTTTCCAAAAAGAATATAGATTCATTTTGTAGTTTTAGTTTGTGTCTCTGTTTTTTTAACATTGGTAGAACTTTTCGTCCCTGGACAATTCATCCCAAAAACTGCACGACACCAGAATGAACCGTACATCGAGTGCACATCTGGTAGTGGTACCTCTGGCAGCACGTAATCAGAACTGTAGGGGCTGGGAGGCTCGTTTCACACGTGAATTATAAACATCCTAAGGCTTCTCCAATTAGAACTGCCAGAAACTCACTACGAAGAATAAAACGAACTCAATGTGAAGAATAAAGCCTGGGTGTGTGTATCAGAACCGGGGGGAGGGGGGGGGGACAAGCGTGCTTCGCATGGCAACAATAACCATCGTAACACCTCCCAATTAGAATTGCCAGAACTAAAACGAAGTTTTAACGAAGAATGAAATTCCGTGTGTTTGCATTCAGAACTGTAAGGCTAATACAGTTTTAAAAGATAATGAAAAATATGCTTCGGTTAGCAATCCGGGGATGAATCGTCTGTGTAAGAATAGTCCGTGGGACAAAAAGTCCTGGGGAAGAATTGTCAGTGAGACGAAAGTCCTAGGGACAAACTGTACTAACACCGTTTACTCACATGAAAATAGAAACGCGTGTTTAATATTTAATTTTTTTTGGTGGCAGTTTGTGCGTAAAAATTATCAGGAATACCAAAGGACATAAGCTCTTTATAACTCATGGAATAAATCAATCAAAGTTAATTTCTTCAGAACAGTACTCCACACATTCTTTGGTAGATTATTACACACTGTTTACTTTCCTACCGAGCGCCCTGCCCCATTCGACCTGGCCAGTTGAGATAAAAATTTTAAAAGCAAGGTCATTCTCTACTTGGTCAGTACACAATATGAGGCTAAGTGACAACCGACTGATTGGATTGGATTTGAACTGGTGTTCCTCAATGCTTTTTATCGGAAACCTTAAGCCCGACGAGTTACTTCCATTGACTCTTGGTTTCTGAAATCAAGAAGGCCATTTCTTATACTGGCAGTGATTGGTTCTGTGTAACAGTTGCAGACAGCATCAGCATCATTGAACTTTATATAAAATACATCAGTTTTCCTAAAAAAAGTGAAATTTATTTAGAAATCGCAGTTTCCCCAGTTTATTCCTTTTTCTTTCACAAACAGTAGTTGCTGTTTTAAAATGAATGTTCCCAAAGCATCTTTTGTTATGGATGAGTCGATGATTTTGTGGGAATGAGGATACCTACTGATAGGCAACTAGGACTGACTCCCGCAATGGCATAAAACCACAATAGATTAATAAACAAAAACGGAACATTAAATGTTAAGAGTAAGGGTCTAAAGCTCTCTTCAGACAGAAGAAAATTTCGTACGAAGCGATGCGTTACTGCGTGTGTACAAGGTCAATACTACTGCAATCGTATCGTTGGTGGTACATTGTAGGACTAATATTGACGTCTTTGATACACCATCTTGCGTAGCCGTGCAGCCACGAGCAGCGAGTCTGGTTAGGGCTAAACAGTCAAAACCTAGAAGGAACACGGACAAGCTTTGACAGTAAGTGTCTAGGTGTAAAATTTTGTCAGTAAGAGGGTGGTAAGCATTAAAACCTTACCACCCCATCGCCAGCTTTCGTAGTTAACAATACGAAAACAATTAAATTTACTGAAAGTTTTTAAAGATATTCCAAGCACAAAAAAACCTGCTACACGTGCCATCCGAATAGGCGTTATATTTACGAAGTTGGATTTACAAAATTGGCTTACCAAGTCATTAAGAAACTCCAATGTTAGTGGGGTGTGCGTTTCCTGCTTTGCTTTAGGTAGAAAATCTTTTCGGTTTGGTTACATGACAACGTATTCGCAACAGAGAGTATTATTGGGTGTCATCAATTGCCTTAAATGTATTAAATTCGTACAAAGATAATCAGAAATCCTACCATCAAAGGTCAAATGTCAAACTTCGCAAGAAAATTGTGTTCTTAAAGTTCTTTGAAGATACTTCAAGAACAACAAAAAAACCTGCTTCATCGGTTCATACACACCATCTGTCCGAATAGGCTAGAACTATATTTACAAAGTTAGATTTACAAAATTAGCTTACTAAGTTATTAACCTAACCACCGGGTAGTAAGGGTCTAATGCATACCACCCTCTTACTGAAAAAATTTTACACCTAGGCCCTTACTGTCAAAGCTTGTCTGTGTTCCTTCTAGGTTTTGACTGTTAGACCCTTACTCTTAACATTTAACGTTCCGTTTTTGTTTATTTACTACTATCTTTGACTGACTGTAACACCTTTACTTTTGCTTCGAATTTCATTCTGTTTTTTGCTTTGGCATTGGTTTGTGGTTCTCTACTCCCTTCTAATTTACACCGATTTTCTAGGACGCATGGTTTAGAGGTTAGCGGTTAGATGACCTTGATGGGACATGTCAAGGTCATTCACTCACGCATGGTCAAATAGCCCCGGACCACTTTGCAAGTCTACCAACTTATTATTGAAGGCATGTTCATTGCTACAAAATGCTGGCCCCTGATACGGACTTCTGACTCACCCTGTATATACTTTTACTGCAGTGGGGTGAAGCAGCAGTATCTTCCACAACAAGCAAAGCGTATGCAAACATATACAACCAGGAATTCGAAGTGTAAATAATAGAAGAGGCCAAAGTAAATCGCACAAGCACTTCAACATTTTAATCCTAATTTTCTGTCTCCAGCTACATTTTTTGGAGGGCGTTTTCAAGGCACATAAACCAAGAACCTTGAAAATACGTGGCTTGTTAAGCCAAGGTGGCGATGGAGGAGCCGTGTATTTTCTTGGTTCTTAGTGTACGTGTCTTGAAAATGCCCTCCATATGACAAGACAAAATTCGGATTAAACGTTGAAGTGCTTGTGCGATTTAATGGGGAATCGGCCTCTTTGATTATTTACACGGTTTTCATCGCATCTTCTTCTCTTAAGGAATTGGTAGTTTATTGTTAGTTTATACTAACTTTTAAATCGCCTGCTGAAAGTCTTAATTGGTGCGGTGCTTTTAGTCTCTTTTGCTGTGAGTAACAAGAGACTTGTACTCCATTACAAAATTCTCAGATTTGTATTCTTACACGTTTGTAATCCATTAAGTGGAGTGCAGTTGGTGAATACTTCGAACAAGGGGTTTTGGACTATCCATCTTTCTCTATAATGCTAACCACAAGTGTTCTACAGAAGTCACTGTCCAACAAGTGAGCCCCATACGTCACATTAATAAAAAGAATTTTACTTTATATTTTATAGTGGTCATCGTGGCTGAGCGGTGAGAGAGCTCATTCTGGTTGCTGGAGGTTTGCGGACTGGTCGAACCCCTGGAAAGGAGACCTTGGCAAAGGCCCCGCCAGGACTGCCGGTCAGGGTAGCTACCATGCTCCTTCAGCGGCTATGGAAACTATTCTGGTCTATTCTGGACATTCTTTCGGCCCCTACGATGATCGGAGGTTTCCTGGGTCAAATGCCCGGATTAGCTCCTCCCTTTACCAGATATTTCTTCTCTCAACAAAACTCTGGTAATGTTCAAAATTTAGCCGGTTCAGCCATACTAGCATTAAATTGCTTCGGCGGACTTAAGGTTCAAAGAAATTATAAATAAAAAAAAATAAATAAAAAAAGTACAAACCCTAAACTACTGAGGGCTTTGGTCACTATGCTGGAATAAACACAAATAAATAAACCACTGTATTTATATTATTATATTTTTATTTGCATTATTTGTATTATTTTTATTATTTCTATTATTGTTATTATAATTATTATTATTATATATTAAAAACGTTTGTAAGCGTTTACGTTTACGTTTAAGCTTTCACAAACTTACCTAAAAGTACTACAGATTCATGACTCAGGGAAGTAATGTTATTGGCTTTATACGCTTAGCCATGTTTATTGTTTATTAATTAACATTTTTTTTTCTCAAAATTATCGACCGATCTGATGTCGGGCAATCTTTAAGCCAATTATTGCTCGGTTCTGATTTATAACAATAACGTGGTTAAAAATTTTCGTAGTATGGGGGAATAGTTAAAAAGATTTGCAAAGTAATAAAGAAACAATGCTACAATTTTGGGCAGCACAACACACATACAGCACAACATAAAACCCACCTCCCTGAAGCTCCAATGTGTTTTTTTTTTTAAGCAAGATCACATATGTCTTTTTTTAAAGCAAATTCTCGTTTTTTTTTAGGTTTGAAGTGTACAAATAGAGCTCATTTTGTGTGTGTTTGAGTTTACTACCGCTAGTGTGGTGAACATTTTCGGTAGACGAAAATTAAAAGCCAACTGGTAACCACAAAGGTATGTTTCAGTTGAAGAACCATTCGCAACATCTTTAGTTTTTGGCCCTAGCAGGCGTACTAATAATATGCAAAACAAAAATAGTAATAATGTTTATGTTTATATTCAGAAAGAAAATCCGTGTAGGAACTTCATTTTGTTAACTATTTTCTACAGAGGGGAGCAAAAAGTTTGGTCTGCTAACAATGATCAACTACAACAATTGACAATAATTATGGTATTGTTATGTTCAATTCAATGCAATGGAACATAACAATACCACACATCTTGATTGTTGTATTTGATCATTGTTAGCAAACCAAACTTTTTGCTCCCCTCTGTACATATTATACAGGGTGGTCATAAAGTCTTTACCTGATTACAAAAATTTATTAAACACAAACTAAGCTAGATACAAACATACGGTTTTCTGCAAAACGAAGCTCAACTCATAAAATTTTTTTTCCACTAGGTTAGTAGACTTCAACATGTACTCCGTTTGTCCTGGAACACATCAAGGCAATATTCAATTTCCTTCCATGTATTGGCAAATATCACTCCAGTTATTGCCGCTGTTATCCTACCCTTTACTATTTCAATGTTAGCAACCGGTGTTTTGCACATACAGCAACAAGAAAAAGTCAAGGAGGTAATATTCGGGGATTTGGGTGGTCATTCTGTCGGACCATCCCTCCCAATCCATCAGAAGGGTTTCATATAGGAATCCGGGAACTCATAATCCCCAGTGAAGCGGCGTACACTCTTGTACAATCCATGGCTGACATTGTTGCAACAGTAGCGCAACAATGAGCTCCAGCACATCAAGGTACACATCTTTCTTGACTGCACACTCCATAAATTGCTGACCTTTTTTGTGAAACCACAGCATGCAGTGATATTTCGCCAGTAACGACACCATTTTTGTTTTTTTGGCGATTGCACCACCACCCTGACCTAGTGGCAATTGTAGTGCCAACCGAAACTAGTGGAAAAAAACTTTATGAGTTGAGCTTCGTTTTGCAGAAAACAGTATGTTTGTATCTAGCTTAGTTTTTGTTTAATACATTTTTGTAATCAGGTAAAGACTTTATGACCACCCTGTACAACAGTGCACAATGCATTATGTATTGACATGTTACATTTTTATATTTTTCAAAAATAAGCCGTTGGTATTTAAAAAGTGTGCATAAAAAAAGAAAGATAAAAATACAGATTAAAAAACATCGTAATATTTTTGAATTAGTTGACATTCATTGTATCATCCAAATCCATTTTTTTTACTGCTTTTTTGACTTTGTTAAAATAGTCTTCAATTTTCTTATATCCCTGGGAAGCTAGTTAAATTGAAATGGAACTTGGTATGAGATGACGACTTATATTAAATCGGTCTGAGATACTTGAAGTTGCGTCGGAATACTGCGCATCGTGCGTCTTTGGTATTTTGGTCCGTTGGTCTTGGAAACCCTTGTTAGTATTAGTCAGGGATGCCCACAGGGCAACACCCTGTTCACATCAAGGAGACTGAATGGTTTTTGCGACTGCTGGAGAGAATGTTTTTTTTTGTGTGTATTATGTTTAGTTGCTAATATCGGGAAAAACTTAAAGAGAGTCAAGACGACTGCATTGCCTGCACAACGGGCAGAGGGCACTTTGTTTAGCAGGGCTTGTGCGACTGTGCGTGTCCCTGTTCGTATAGATTTGGATTTGGAACCATCGGATGAAAGCAATTTCCTTAGGTGGTTTGGCGTTTGGATACGATTCGTCTTTACCCATGTAAACATTTGCAAGTGCAGTGAAAGGTTGGTACATGCCAAGGAAAGATAGTGGACACACGATACTCACAAAATTTTGTTGTATTTTAGGCAAATAAATTGTGAAAATAATTGTACGTTAATATGTAAAGGCTCTGATACATTTGGTTACGGGCGTTTTAGACGACCCAATTTTTTACGTGCAGGTTTAGAATAAGGTGTGATGCGTCCAATACACCCCAAAGAAAGAACAGGTAGAAGGGGTTCAGAATAAATAGCCTTCAATTGCAAGCATTGGCCATTTTTTTCCGTTAATTTGTGTGCCATTGATAAGTGAAAGCACTCTAAAGCTACCTGTACTCTCAAAGAAGGGTTTGTGAAGTGGCGACGCGGCTGAAAAGAAAAGCGGCGCACGTTCGAAGTTACCGCATCATTAAATAAAATGAAATTTACCTATGTTTGCCCAACACAATGACAGTTTCGCACATTTTTATGCCATGTGCACAGATTTAACTGAAATATGAAGCATGATTGGCCGATTCAGTGAACATTTATAAACGATATAAGTTTGATATCAGAATATAACAAATTCGCCAACTGCAAGATGCATTGGACATCAAAAATTCCTGTTCAGAAAATTATTTGTCGACCATAGTATATGCGATAGTGAGATTTGGAGTATACTACTTGGTAACCCATCCAAGTATGGTATACATCCGTTGGCATGTATCCATCAGTAGCTTCTATTACCTGAACTGCAGACGTACTGGTCACAAGATATTTCTCACATGGCATTGCTGTTTATCATGCTGCCTTGCTCGCTTACGTTATTAATAATGTAGATATTCAACGTCACTTCCGCCCACAGGGACCTCTGGAAAATTGAAGACTGAACGAAAAAACGTGTGCGTTAACAATATGTCTTGTTATATTTGTACTTTATTTAGCAAAAACTTACATAGTACCACTCATAGTGTTTGGTAACTTTGAAATGAGCTAATTATTAGTGTAATAATGTAGTAACAGATAAGACGAAACTGCAAACGTAAAAGAATGATGCTGTGAAACAGTTGCAGCATATCATTCATGTGCTGAATACGCTGTCTACACATTATAATATGAAAAACAACATATTCCAGAAGAAAAAGAAGATGTGCTCGAAGTTGAACATTGTTCTTTTGAATTCCGTTCCCACCAGATACGGTGAATCTGAAAGATGAAGAGCATAGTTATCAAACGGCTAAAATTGTTGTAAAATGAAATTTACTTGTATGTTGTTGAATTTTAATTAATGTCTTATTAAACTAATGTGAACCATTGGATTTCCTGGGGGAAAAAATGGAAAAATTGTGTGTAAGATCAGGGCTCGGTATTAATGGGTCTAGGTAAGGAAAACAAACAAAAAAGAATTATTTGTAAAAAGCCTTTCAATTCCCGAATAAGCATTTCAATTCAAACGTTGGAAACGTAAAACTTGAAATTTGTTGTGAGATATTCTCATGCAATATTTACACATTTAAAGATAGTCCTTAAACAGAATTGTTTCTATGCCTCTTTGCCCTATTTCTTTGCCCTATCTTTCGTTAAAAGTAACACTTTTTGGCTGATTTTGTTTTCCACTATTATAATAAGCTGACTATTACAGATATCAAGATTAATTATTAGAATTTTTATTAAATAAAAAAAATGAGCCTTTTACTGTGATAAAGAAACTCCCACCAGTCACTTCCTGGTAATAAATTTAACATTATTTAATAAATGGTGATGTCGCACTAAGACGTCAGCAGTTATCTGACAGCTCTCCTACGTCAGCATTAGTTAATTTGGATAACCCATATTTTTACTCTGGCTTAAAATAGATAACCTCACACTTTATACAACGACCACGTTTTCGTAAACTATGCAACAAAATGCAGACCACACACAATAACGCACCACCGATTATAGTGGTATATGCTAGGGAATGTCATTTTTTTCCAATGTCACCAGGAAACAGAGATGACACAAATTTGAGCACACCAAGCGTTGTAGCCATGATCAGGCGACTATGTGCATAGTGCATATGGGTTAATACAAAAACGACTAACGTCACCATACCTGCCTAAAAATACGACCAAAACCTATAGTGGTAATTAACGGCTTCAACTGGACCCTACAGTTTTAACGTAATCCTTTAATAGTCACATGAACTTGCAGGCAATTTAAAAAAATCTTTGGTCAGTCGTGAGATTTGGTCCAGTTTTTAGTTGGTTTAATAATAATAATAAATAAATTTCCTTGTCCTCAAGAAGGCACAACAGGTGAGACACCATTTACAGCTCACCCAATTTACAGGGTAAAACTCAATTCAAATGTTGATGCGAACATTTTAAAATAACAAAATGACTGTTTTTTTCCTAAAAATTACTAATATCTGATCCATATTTGTTGATATTTCGCCAAGGGTTTTTTGTAAATTTGGTTAAAAGAAGCGATGCTCTGGTCACTTCAAGTGTGGATGTAGGTCCACTTGGTCTAAGGGCGAGTTAAAAGAAGCAACCGAATAAAAGACACAACTGCCTTACTTAGGGAATCACAAGAACACGATTGGAGAACTAATACTTCCTACAGTCAAGTCTACATATTGGGTGAACCAATTTAAAGTTGTGACCACGGGTTCCAGAACACGTTTGTCCGTCAAAAAGTGGCAGTTCAACTGGTCACACACGATGTATAATCACATCTGCTTTTAGACCTTGCAGCTCCAATGTGTAAAGGTGAAGTATTTTTAGACGTTCAGAATATGACAAATCTGTTAGTCCTGGGATTGTTTTTGAAAAATGTCTCTGCACAGAGACGACGATACCCAGTTTGGAGACAACGATACTAACCACTGAACCGTACTTGCCCACTTTGCTCAGAGATTCCGGGGAACCCTCCCCTCCCGAAGGTCGTGTTACACGTCTGGACTTAGCTTTCTGCCCATTTTGTGAGCCGTTGCCTTATGGCAACAAATTTATTAAAGCCTTAATGCTGTGTAAAGGAAAACAGTCTTACGGAAGTAGGCAGGAAAAATATGTCTTTCAGTGTAGCGTAAACCCTGCCAAACTGGAATAGGCCTATCTATCAATCGAATGCACATTACCCAAGCCGCACGTTACTTGATAATTTACATATTTACATACATTTCCATATTATTGTTGTTGTTATGGTGATTTCTTTTACTTGATTTAACATGATTATTAACGAATTTGCGATTTTCGTTTACGATCAGAAGGCAAAGAAAAAAAAATCACTTTTATACGTTTCACTTTCAATTTCGCCTAGGAGTAAAGTTCATAACAACTGTGGTATTACGGTATTTTTATTTCTTATTTTTTTTAATTTGTATTTGTATTTATATTTATTTTTGTGATTAATTACAGGAAAAGGTTTTTTTTTTTAAACTACGGATATTGAAAATTTTTTTATGGGTTTTCTAGGGGGACAGTGCCAAGATTTCGGGGGCATTTGCTTGCAGGCATCTGGTAGCACTGTTCTCTCGCCAGCAAAACTAAAACAATTAATATTGTTGTTCTGCCACCGTTTCATAAAAATCTGCTGCTCCTACCTAAAATCTGAAACTTGATCTAAGCAAGAAACTTCGTTCTCCTCATCCTCAAAGTTGTGACTTTTATCAATTGTGGAGCCATTCCGGAGTTACGGTAGCCTGAACCATTAGTTTTATTATTTCACATTGTTTTACATTTTAACGCGCAAAGTGAAACTTCAAACATATAACCCTTTTTTTGCGCCACACTTGACGTTTTTTTTTTTTAGTTTCACTTCGAACTCATCGTTAACATGACGTTAACCTACATCAATTCGCAGTCAGGTTATTAGCACTATAAGATGTATGACTGAGACGTCATCCTTCACAAGTTTTTTTACAGCTTAGATGCTGAGTCTGTCATATTCAAACAGCTAATATTACAAAAAAAGGAAAACAAGATGGTTGAGGTCATCGTCATGAGATGTCAACATTGCAAGATGCCAGATACGTAAGATGCCTACCAAAGCATCTGTCTTTAAAATGTCAAACTTTTCAGATGGAGAAAAAAGTCTAAAAAACGGATGCAAAATTTTAAGATGCCAGCGTCTTACTTTAAAGCGGCATTATTGTCTTACTGTAATTTTCCAAAAACTCTATAAATTGATCCTTGTTTTTCTTAAGGCTGTCACTCAGGGTTACATCCGAACATAACAACATTTACAGATGTTAGCAGTTAGAAAACATTATAAACGGGACAGAAAGCCAATTGGGCTCGATAAGTGTTAAGTAAATACGAATGCAAACCTATTTACGTTGCCTTTTGGACTTAAATGTGAGACTACCTGGGTGGGGAATCGAACCCACGACCTTTGGAACCAAAAGCCGGAGTCCTACCACTCACCCTGACAGTCTGACAGTCTCACTCCAGACTTCCCACTTCCCACTCTGGCAGTCTGACATTTAAGTCCAAACGGCAACGTAAATAGGTTTGCATCCGTATTTAGTTAGAAAACAGTTGAGTTGAATCAAATCCACCCAAAACCAAAACTGGTATAAGTGAAGCCAAGTTTCCAAAAGGGTCGGTTTTTGAAAGTAGTAATATCATTCAACCAGGAAAAGGCCGCCAAGGTTAACCCTATTAGCCAAGTTAATCGCACCTACTAACAGTTCGAAAGTTAAATGAAAACTAGAAGATTGCTACTAGCGGTAGCAATCTTCAAGTTTTCATTTAACGTCAAAAGTATTATTCGGTGCGATTAATTTGGCTAATAGATTAACCTTGGCGGCTTTTCCCTGGTTGAATGATATCACTACTTTCAAAGGCCGACGCTTTTGGAAACTTGGCGGTTTCTCTTATAACAGTTTTGGTTTTGGGTGGTTATCACAACTTTCATAGACCTGTGAATACAAAGAATCCCACGGTCTAATGTCACCTCTACCTTTTTTGTCTGGATGTATTTTACGTCTATAAATTTTCTCATTCATAATTTTCACATTTGCCATTGCCCAATAAGGCGTTACATCAGCCAAATTGATATAGTTTGGTTTATTGTATGCCCATGTTTCACATGCTTAAGTTTGTTCAGTCCCATTTTGAGCGCACTGGCTGACAAACGCTGATTTTCGTTCGCTTCACTCACTCAGTCAGCGCATTCCCCTTCAGTTGCCTCTCCCAAGGTTAATTTTAAACACGCAATGAAGCTGGAATTGCTCACTGAATCACAATTAATCTCATTTACTTGGCCGATCGTCTATTTGGTGGCATCACACTATGACATAGCATATGTCTAGCGTAACTATCAAACTCGGTACATTACTAAGACATACTTATTTGAAAAAAAGTTATTTTTTTCCTACTTGACTTGACGTGCGCTCACAACCTGCATTGTGTTTCAAATTTTCCTGGGAATGATAGATTCCCAGTCTCTTTTTCTGTTGCAACATCCGTAGTTTAGCTACCATGGTGCATTAAGTACCTTAGCAATCACATACTATAAAACTCACTGATAACATAATATTTCACTTTTGAAATATCACAAAATATAAAACTCACTGAACGGTATGCAACCAGCAACCTAGGTTAGTTTATTTTCCATATATTTGATACCACGTCGTTGAAGCAAACAGTGCAATAAATGCAAGAATTTTGTTAAAACTCGAGTGAATTGTTGTGCTACATGAGTACTGAAACGGTGCGCGTATAACACGTAAGCATGTTATAACAGACTGTTGGATAACAATAGAAACAATGGTTACAACAATAATTTTGCATTTACGTGCCACTTGAGGGCCACTTGCTTCTAGCTGCATCCCCCATTTTAGAAAAAAGCACTCCCCGTACTACTCTCTACCTGTGTGCCAACATTGAGATACACAAACCTTTCTTAACGAGCTATAGACGTGTTTTTATACCCTATGAGAATTAACATGGGGGAGCCTGACCTTAGCTAGTAGTAGTAGTAGCTAAGCCAGTAACACAAATCCACTCAAAACCAAAACTGGCATAAGAGCAGCCGCCAAGTTTCCAAAAAGGGTCGGCCTTTCAAAGTAGTGATATCATTCAACCAGGGAAAGGCCGCCGAGGTTATTAGCCGAGTTAATCGCACCTACTAATAGTTCGAAATTTAAATGAAAACTAGAAGATTGCTACTAGCGGTAGCAATCTTCAAGTTTTCATTTAACGTCCAAAGTATTATTCCGTGCGATTAACTTGGCTAATAGGATTAACCTTGGCGGCATTTCCCTGGTAGAATGATATCACTACTTTGAAAGGCCGACCCATTTTGGAAACTTGTCGGCTGTTCTTATACCAGTTTTGGTTTTGGGTGGACACCACAACTTTGATAGGCCTGTGAATACAAAGAATTCCCCTGTCTAATAGTCACCTCTACCTTTTTTGTGTGGTGTGTCTACAAATTTACTAATTCATAATTTTTACGTTTGCCATTGCCCAATTAGCAGTTACACCAGCCAAATGGACACGGTTTGGCTTATTGTATGCCCATGTTTCACATGCTTAAGTTTATTTTATCCGATTTTTGAGCGCACTGGCTAACAAACGCTGATTTTCGTTCGCTTCGCTCACTCAATCAGCACATCCCCCTTCACTTGGACCTCCCGAGGTTAACGTTAATCATTCAATCATGAATACATACTACAAACTCACGGAATGGTAAATGTTCATCCAGTTTTAATAGTCTGGTGGCAGGCGAAGATTACTAAAACTAATAACTCACTAGCTGTTTAAAATTATTCGCCACTTACACTGGACTGCAAGAACAGTAAGTCTACATAAAATAAAATGTCCGCGTCACGCTATTGAGGATACTTTTCTCCATTAAAGAACACGTTCCCACCTGTGCTGACGATGTGCATTTTGTTTCCTAATCTTCTTTCCAGCAAAATTATCCCTTTTATCGTCGTGGGGCAGATAATTCAGTTTGGATTCGTGTACCGTAAAAAAAAAGACCAAACCTTTGCAATAAAAGATAAAGATATTCTGTCTCTTAGTGAACCACCTATTTGCAAAAACAGTGCATTCTGACAGTTAACTATTGAAACGATATGCGTGTAACACTTAAGCATGATATAATCTACTGTTGATGGCAATACAAACAATGGTTACAACAATAATTTTGTAGTTACGAGCCACTTCAGGGCCACGTGCTTCTAGCTGAAACCCCCATTTTAGACAAAGGCACTTCCCCATAAGACTCTTTACCTGTCTTCAGAAATTTATATCTGGCAACTTTCCCTAATGAGCTGTAGAAGTTTTTTTTATATCCTGTTAACATGGGGCACCTGACCTTAGCTAGTAGTAGTAGCTAGCTAGCCAGTAACACAAATCAACGTTATTGAGGGCACGTTTTCTCCACAAAGTACACCTTCCCAAAATTTAACAAAAATTTTGTTTGTTACTGGACCCAAGACACCTGATTCCAACGATTTCCAGAGATTTCTACCGCATGGGGAATATACACCAGATGCTGAAATCATGTGTAAGCAAGCTCGTTACAGTTAACGGACATAGTCTGCTAGTGAGCCGCCATCTGACAACAATTATTATTACACTCTAACAATTACGCTCCAACAATTAAGCTCCGACAACAATAAATCATTTACTTGGTGGCGACACACTAGCGTGTGACTAGATTTACTTTTGACAACAATCTCATTTTTATCTGTTTCAATCTTTCGCATCACAATTTTCCCGAAGTTATGATTGAAGCACTTTACACTAGGCCTACTACAACTGGTGATGTTTCGTTTGGTAGCCATTCTACCTGCTTTATTTCTAAGTTTCGGTTTCTGTCATAGTGATCTTTTTTGTTTTTTCGTTGTTTTATTTCCATCCTTAGTTAAATTTGCTTTTCTTTCTTATTTTCTTCCAAAAATGTAATTCTGTTTCCCATTTCTTTGATAGTAATTTTTAAACCTTTGTTTTCTTCAGCAAATTCATCATATTTTTTATGCAGGAAAACTAACGATCTGACAGTTGGGTTTATCGATTCTTTTTGTAATTCGTATAGATCATTCAGCCTTCAGTGGAAATTTTAACACATCGTTATAATTTTTTCGTTCATGTTCCGTGATTTTTAAAAAAAATTCTAAACATGATATGCACATCATATGTATTCCCAAAGTTCTTCCCTTTTTCCTTAGTTGCACTGTTTCCAGATTCTTTATCACTAATCACATCTTCTGCATTGGTTGCGGTTTTTTTTTTGCTGTTTTTCGACATCTGTAAGGAAACACCAATCATCCTTTTTCTTTTGCCTTTTTCTCTGCAAGTTGCTTCACTAACTTTTACGCATTGGAATTGCAATTCAAGATAATGCCATTTCGAATTGCATCTAAGACAAAGAAGAAAATCATTTTGACTGCCATGCTTTCCTTCACTAATGCGCCATCACGTTGCAGCAAAAAAAAATAAGAGATAAAAGATATAGCTAACGTTCCTCAAAAGAGCCACAACGATAATACTTCCCACTCTTCACACAACTTGGTTACGAGCATTAGTTCATTTGAAATTGACTTACGGTATTATGCAGCTACTCAAAAACGCGTCTGGAACTATTTGGGGCTAGGACATGAGCGTTTTTAAAAGTCCGCCTAACCTTATGTTTTGGACAATTTGTTAAGCACTTGTCACGTATTAAAGAAAATAAACACAAACACCCAAAAGTTTAAATTAATTGTTTTTAAATTTAATTTGCAACCCTTAATGTTACCGTTCGTACATTTTTAATTCATCCCTTGACAAAAACCGCAAGCGCAACATGGTTTTAAACATTGGGTATTTGTGTTTATTTAAAACTGAACACTTACAAGCTAGCCCAAGTTTTCATTTAATTAAAAAAATGACGATATATCTACTTTGATTAATTTCTTCTTACACCCAGCATCATATGCTATTTTTTTTTCAGCCATTTGAGAATGTGAAAGACAGTGTAGGTATATTAAATGATAACACAGCTTGTTTGTATTTCGTCTTGCAAGACGTTCGACGACATTCAGCATTTTACATCTGCGAGCCACTCGATTTGCCGACAGCCTTGTGCGAGGGGGGGGGGGTACGTCAGGTCATGGTACTACATTTTCAAACATAACCAGTGATTAAGTCAAAGCGGCGCTGTGTGGGGTTGCAATGTAATAACTGTAAGGTAGGTTAGCCAAGGTAGGTTATTTCGCGACCCTGAGGGGAACAAACTTAGGAAACGCACCCAAGGCTGGCTGAGATAGAAGCAATGGATTTTATTTTTTTGCGAAGTACGATCCCCGCTTTTATCTCAGACAGCCTGACAGTCCATCGTTTTTTTGTGGCAGAGGCTGTTTTTGGATTCACTTGGTTTAAAAGAGGACGTGTTAATTATTGTTCCAATGACATGTTTTACCCAAAATTCAAAAATTCTCTTGGTATGACGTTGCAATTTTCCTTCACTTGATTTGCAGTAAAGCAGATTACAGTTCAGCTGGGTAAAGTGCAGATACGGCAAGAGTGGGTAAACGTATTCCCCTGGTGGGGAGGATTAAATGGCAGTGAAAAGAAATTCACGAGTAAAACAAAAAAATACATTTCAGAGAAAGAGAGAGAGAGAAGTTTGTCGATTCGTCAACAGATGCTGTTCGTTTGTCGGAGAAATTTAACGTTATTTTGTTCCACATTATGTTTTCAGAAAACTGACTATATGAAGCCACGTTTTCTTCCACTACGAGTGCACAAAATCCGTAAACATTCCATTCGTAAACTCTAACAGTAACTTTGTAGAGTTTCCAAGTGTGATATCCACATGTTTTTGCACTCTTAGTGCAAGGAAACGAGTCGTCATCCAGTCAGTTTTCTGAAAACATAATGTGGAACAAACTATAGCTGCCCTTCGCGTAACATACCAGTCTAGTAGGTTGCCATGGTGTCACACAATAATACCCTGTTTTATTGTTCATTGGCTGTTGTTTGTGTTATAGCCCGTAGTTTCATAGCACACAGTTATCCAGCAATAATGCATGTCGTAATATGCGATTGTTACTAACTGTCACTACGTAGTCGACATTACCCTTCACACTGCCTACCGCTCACCATTTTTAACTGCTAACGTACATCGGTAATGAACATGCTTGATCTGTTATATTGCTGCCGTGTTACATTTCGTAAGGTAGGCCTAATGATAAGTCCGTACTTACCATTAGCATATATTTGTATTTTTTAAGGACTACTTACATTTTAAATTGATTTATTTTTTTCTTTTCGTCCTGCTGCGGATGTGGTTGGGGATAAGGTAGTACTTGTTGTGGTGCTAGTAGTTTTCTTGGCTGCATTCCAGCCTTTAGTCTTGTGCTTGTTTGGTTTCGTAAGACAGCCTTTTGCATCGTTTAAATAAAAACACATCAATAGTACCAGCACCAGAACCTGCAAAAATAAATAAATAAATAAATAAAACTGTTGTTGTTTGTGAGGCATGGCAGCGATAACATATGGCAAAAAATCATTTAGTTCATTATAAGTACAATTTACCCCAAAACAAAACTTGTTAAGGATTCCCGCCAAGCTATTCGGCCGTCTTAAGTCGTGATATCAAATGCCAAGCTCTTTCGCCAAGCTAATCCTATAGTCCATGAGCCGGGCCAAATATTGGTACCACTCAGGGGGACTAAAGCTACCATTGATTTTCAGAAAGTACTACTTCTCCACATGATTTTTAGACATGATAGCCAACCGGAAGTGGCAGCTAATGGGCGTGGCTGAGATTCAAAATGGCCGACATTGTCTTTCTTAAAAATACTATATCTGCTAAACTAATTGAGTTATTGATACCAGGTAAGTGGCAGGTTGTTAGGCACAAACACACGCAAATATTCTTTGGTACAAAGTTTGACCTTGAAGTTAATTTTCAAGGTCAAAATTTAAATATTTTGAAATTTTGTTTGGCTGACCAACACAATAATTAGAAAAAAGTGGTCAAAACTGTCAACAAATAAAAATAGCTGTAGAATACTTTACTCTGCAGAAAAAAATAACCTTTCTAATGATACGTAAAAGATTTATTAGAAGTGAGATATGATAAAAATACCTTTTTATGTGATCCAGAAAATAGCCACCTGGGGAAATGAAAATTATTGCTTGAATTAACAAAATATATTCCCTCTGTTTCCTTGAAAACCTTTGTTATTGCCAGCAGAAAAGTCGGTGTGCCTGCAGGTCAAGGCCATGGAAAAGGGTTATGTATTGAGTCTTGCATGGTAGCTGAAGAATCAATAGCAAGTGCTCTCGAAGGCCGCAGATATAATCGAGGTGTTAGACTATACAAACTTGCATATGAAGCACTGCTACAAATGGCTTGGAAAGGATTTCCTTCATGGGTTGAAGCTAATGACAGTGAGTCTAGCTGCAATGTATAGGAAACTCTTTGTGAAGTGGCCAATCTTCGTGACAATCTCTACCAAGAAACCTGATAAGATACTTGCCAGCGTTTCATTTCAATGCGTGTCGAAATTGTTTCAGTTTTTCTTAGGATTGACAATGGAACACATCTGGTTTCTGGATATCTTACGTTGTTTTAGTCGAGATTTTGCTGTCCCTCATCAGAGCTTCTAGGGAAGGAGCTTGGAGCCTGCTCTTAACTGCAATTCGTGCAATGATTCCCTGGTGCTTGGCGTATGATCCCTTGAACTACGCACAATACCTGCCAGTGTATTATGCACAAATGGGACCTCTGAAGTGAACATCCCGATGTCCAGAAACATTTTGAAAATGGGGAATTTTCAGTACAACTTGGGGCTAACAACCCTTTTAGAAAGATACCAGTTGACCAAACAAAATAAGAGGCTCTAGAGTGTAAGTAAGGACACCCAAATGTCTGGTGGCACTTAGGGCTTCAGTCTAAAGTCTGGTGCACTTAGGTGTTACTTGACAGCTGAGTACAGAAACAGTTTCCTCATACAGATCGGGAAAATGATGAATGAACACAAACATGATGGTAAACATGCAGACATAAAAAAAAATAGAAAGACGAATCTACTGTCACGGCTATAATGGATATGTTACAAAATAACGGGATTAACCCATTTGGTAATAATGGAATGGAACTTGCAATCATTGCTACAGCTAAAGTTGCCTCAACAAAATTTGTTTTGGATTTTATGCAAGCAAATGATGTAGGGGAAAAAGTACATAAAGCATTCGAAGAACAAAGGCTAGAAGGAACTGCTCCTAAAGTGAAATTCCATGACAAAGTGGCAAAGCAGAACCTGAAAACGTTCGGTGATTTGGAAAAAAATAAAAATTAAATTAAAGTAAGTGGTAAAAAATAATTCTTAAAGCAGATCCACAATTTGGTTGCAAACATGATCCTCATAGCACAAAACAGAAAGCTCCACATGTAAAACGTAATGGCCCATCCACTTGGACCGCTTCCATAGTCCTAAGCAACACCTGACGGATCAATGAGAAAAACTAAAAAAGGCTGCTTTGGACAGAGAAATACAGAAGAGTTGCTTCAGCAAAACTCATTCCTCATCCTTCAACCTGCATATCAATGGAACGGCACTCATCCAGAAACTCAAGGGTGACATCATATTTGCAGAACTGACTCAGCAAACACTGTCATGGTCATTCGCAATAGTTCTAGCAGTGAGGTGGTTGATGTTGTATTTGACATAATACAGATATTTCGATAAAGACTGCAGAAAGATGCAACAGGATGACCAAAATAGGATCACAGTTCAAGACACCAGGACATCAAGGACCAATGGAGGAAGTTCTTTTCGAGTCCCTCCAATAAAGAAACCCTCATAAAGTTTATAGTACACCAGTGGTTGGACCCCAATTGCATTGACAGGCTGAAAGGCAAAACTTTCCTTGTTTCGTGTGGAGAGATTTGTTATGAGTGACATGGCAGTCATGTAAAAGTACCGAAATTGAAATATTCCTTCATGCATCACATGCTTCTACTGCAGGATGTGAAGCTGTTGTGATATGCTCAGAAGATACAAACGTATTCTTGCTGTGTTTGGTATGCAGCAACAGTTTTATTCCATCCATTTACTGAACATGTGGCTCACAAGTGCGAAGTAGATACATTGACATTCAGAAAATGTCATCTTTAGGGAACAACTTGTTCATGTCTTTGCTCGGGATGCATGAATTTACAGGACACGACACCACTAGTGCTTTTGTTGGTCGACGACAAGTACCAAGAAGCATTCAGATTGTTAGATAATGAATGGGAAATCATATCAGACCTATTCCAAAAGATTCAGGAATTTACAAGCTCCGTGTACTGTGATGCCAAAGTAAAACCCTACAACTGTTGGCATTGATGAATTTACGTATCAATTATTTTGCACGAAGAAGGGGGAGGTAATTTCCCACCAATTACCACCCTGTGCTGACTGTGTACAAACATAAGCTTCGTTCCAACTACCGGACTGCCATTTGGCAAAGGTGTCTTGAAAATTTTGCAGACATTCCACATCCTCAAAATCATGGCTGGATTATGGAGCAAACACATAGTGAATGGAACCTTATTGTTGATTGGATTTCTGGAACAACGGCACCTGAAGCAGTTTTGGAGCTGCTTTCATGTAAGTGCCCTCAAACGTGCATATAACCAAAATGTAGCGACATGAGTAATGATATGAAGTGTAAGAAATGTGCACATTGAATACCT
>JAHWFP010164757.1:95116-116663 GCA_023313725.1 Lithobius niger | reverse complement strand
TTTTGGAGTAGATATCAGATTTTTTTGGTCCAAATTGATGAAATCCACTTTTTTTTCTTGGAAATTATGAGATGGAAACGCCATTCTAGTTTTCTGGTCTATTTCTTTTTCTTCTCTTTTTTTTTTTTTGGTTTCATTAGATTTTGAGAACAGCAATCACCTTTTTTCATTTGATTAGCATTTTTATCTAGACACACGCTAGTTTGTCGCCGCCAAGTAACAGTAGATCGTCCCATTGTGGACTTCTGATTGTTAAAAAATTGATTGTTAATGATAAAAAGGCGGCTCACTAGCAGACATGTCTGTTAGCTGTAAGCAACTGAAAGCATATTTTGGCATGTTGAGGATAAGTCCCAATGCGACGGAAATGTTTCAAATTGTGGAAAATGTATGGGGAAGGGTCAGAGATTAAGAAAATCTAAAATTTAAAGGATGAGTGTCCACCAATCATAGAGAAAAAGATGCGTCAATAACGTTGTTTTTATGTTACTGTCTAGCTAGCTAGCTAATAAGATTTTCCCCAGACTTTTTGCTCATAGCTAGCGCAAAATTGAGACGTCCTACGTAGCTGAACTTTTGCACACGGATGCATGGTGATCTGAGCATGGTCCTTTTGTTGGTTTGGGGGTTGTAGGGGTCAGGACAAATGCGTGGGAAGGTTTTGAAATTCGCCACCAGGGAATTTAAATTTCCTTTCTTTTCCAAGTTGCAACCAAAGATTTCAAGCAACAACGGCTTGAACAATCAACACTGGTTCTTAGATGATTGTAAAAGTCTGGACGAACTAAAAGCTGAACTGTAACAAGGGACAAAATAAGCAAACATTTACGCTGCCGTGGATTGCGTAAGAATAAAGGGATGCACGTTAGATTTGATATTTGATATTTTATTGAGCCTACTCGGCCTTTAAGCCACCCGCTCAGTCTAAAAACTACTTACAAACTAAACCAGAATCAAAACACAGTACAAATTGACCAAGATGCACAGCTGTGACCCTGCCCCGTGGGAATGCGTAGGGGCATGAAACCAACCAGGGAGGACAGATCCAGAGTTACGTATCAAACCTGCGTGTAGCCCGGCAGAAACCCAGGACTCGGCCCAACATGCACGTTAGATGATGGTTACAGAACAATACGAGCATCCATGACCAAGCGTGGTTTTTACTAATAACCCAAAAGTAAAATGCTTCGCGTTCTGCTGTTTTAGCAACGGGGGTTTCTGTATGACTAAATGTGAACTAAGAAAGCAAACGAAACAAATTCTCAATTTTGCTTATGTAACGGCTAATTATTTAGAGATATGAAATGCCTCCAAAAGAAAGGTAGAGCGGAATATAAGATGGTGTGCTGACTTTTTGTATGTTCACAGTCCTAAGTTACATGTGCCTATCAACTGGAAGCAACTAAAAGCGTAGCTTGTGATGTCGAGAATAAATTCTAATGCTGCCAAAATCTTGAAAAAGTAAAGGGAAGGTACAAGGATAAACAAGACAACTAAAGGGCATGCCCTGATTGAGTGAGCGAAGCGAACGAATTCAGCGATTGTTAGCCAGTGTCTGCAAAAATGGGATTGAAGAAACGTAAGCATGTGACGAATGCTCGTACAATAAACTAAGCCATGTCAATTTGGCTAATCAAACGGCTAATTGGCAATGGTAAGTTTGAAAATTGTCAATGTGAAAATTTATAGATATCAAATTCTTCCAGAAAAAAGGTACAGATAAGGATAAGACGGTGTAACCTTTTGTACGTTCACAGTCCTATGAAAGTTGTGATATCCACCCAAAACCAAAACTGGTAGAAAAACCCTCCAAGTTTCCAAAAACGATCGGCCTTTGAAGGTAGTGATATCATTCCACCAGGGAAAGGCCGCCAAGGTTAATTCTATAGCCAGGTTAATCGCACCGAATAATACTTTGGACGTTAAATGAAACATGAGCAGCTTATCTTATACAAGGGTTTCTCTCAACAAACCCTCTACCTGGTGGAGAAATGTATTCGAACCACGGTAAATGCATGGCATTTTTTTTCAAATATTCACAGTAAATTCTTTTATTTAGTTATCAAGGAGCACACGACAGTTCCTGTTACTCCAATTCTTGTACTATTTGTCGAAATTGTGCTCGTAATTCTCACTGCTAATTTCGAGGTTCGTTTCAAGTTTTTGTGAAAACCACTCAGTTTCTACTGATGCCATTGATCAAGTGACCAAAACTCTTGCCTAGCCCTACTTTCCACAGTTTTTTCCTTTCACACTAGCCTCAAATCGAGCGTCACACATCGGAAACAGATTCTTAACATACATGAAAAAAAAAAAATACTAGAATGCTGTATTGACAAAATTCGAGGTTCGATTCACCTTTTAGAATCGCACACAGGCTTATGTCGGTTATTAAAAATCAATAAAAAATTTGCTGATTGTCACTTTCAACGTTGTTTTGTTTTAATTTGGTGACTTACATGGCATAGACAAAGCCACAGCTGTGCTGGCTACATGTATGGAAAAACAAAACAAAACAAAAATTCAAAATAACTCTTGTGTCAAATTTGAGGTTTCCGTTGACCTTTTAAAATGGCTCACAACCATATTTTGGGCTCGTTCGTTTTAATCTGGGCTTTAGGAGGGAAGGAAAGAAATTGGGGCACTTGTCATTAACTCCACCTGTCATTAACTCCACCTTGTCATTAACTCCACCTGCTACTACCGCTAGTAGCAATCTTCTAGTTTTCATTTAACTTTCGAACTATAAGTATGTGCGATCAACTTGGCTAATAGGATTAACCTTGGCGGCCTTTCCCTGGTGGAATGATATCACTACCTTCAAAGGCCGATCGTTTTTGGAAACTTGACGGGTTTTTCTACCAGTTTGGGTTTTGGGTGGATTAGTATTGCAGTATCTCCTTGCAAATGAACGAATTTATTTAATTGTCAGTTTGGCATTGTTGCAAAAAAAAACAATGTTTAAAACAATGTAAAACAATCAATTTAGACGTTTGGAGCTCCCTAACCCCTGAACCACTTGACCAATTATAAAGGTCCATATGAAAAGGGCACATATCCAGATCAATACCTGTAAAATGAGCTAAGAACCAGCTTTATTCACCACATGGAAGAATTTATTTTCGTGATACAAAAAAGCGTTACCAGTAGTAGTTAGTAGTAGCAAGAATTTATAGGGTTTGGGAGGAGAATTTGTAACTCTTAAAAAGTCCCTATTGAAACACGTTAGATCGGTCCCCATTAGTTCAGTTTGAGTTTTCAGACGGCGCCACGTGTTCCAGTTGATAATTTTTGCTCATTTTTCAGCCCAAATCTAAAGTAAACTAAATTACAACTGTATAATAACTCTACAATAACTGTATAATACAACTGTACAGCTGTATAATAATTAAGCAAGCTAGTTTCGTTTAGTTTAATTTTGGGCTAAAAACTGAATTGAAATACCCACATAAAACACATGGCGCCCTCTATAAACTAAGACTGAACTAATACGATGTATCCAAGACGTTTCAGTATGGGTCTCAGTCACAAATTCTCCTCCCCAACCCTATAAATTCTTGGTAGTAGTCAGTAGTTAGTAGTAATTAGGCAAATATCAACGTTATTCAGGTTGTTTTTTCAACAAGAAAACGTTAAGCTATGTGTCTAACAGTGACTTTTATGTTGTCAGGCTACCAAAGTCTCCCGATTAAACAAGTTTCAGCCTTTTCTGTCGCATAGTTATTTATCTTCAGATGGCTGAAAACAGCCTAACTACCTTTGCTGTAAAGACACAACGTGTTTAGTGGTCGCTATGCTCATATATCAAGACACACGCTAGTGTGTCGCCCGCCAAGATAAAACGATAACATCCAGATAATATGTATATATGTTTTATCTTGGCGGGCGACACACTAGCGTGTGTCTTGATTAGGCAAATATCAACGTTATTCACGTCGTTTTTTCAACAAGAAAACGGTAAGCTGTGTCCTTAATAGTGACTTTTATGTTGTCAGGCGACCAAAGTTTCCCACTACAACAAGTCTCAGGCTTTTCTGTCGCATTGTTATTTATCCTCAGATGGCTGAAAACGTCCAAACTACGTTTGCTGTAAAGACACAACGTGTATAGTGGTCGCCATGCTCATATACTATGTGTTTTATCTGGATGTTATCGTTTTATCTTGGTGGCGACACACTAGCGTGTGTCTAGATGATTTATAATTATAAACAAGATCATATCTGCTTGAAGATTGGATTGGATTGCTGAGGCCCATGCCACAAGGCTATCGGCCCCAGCAACTCAACCACACGCTACGCACTTTGTGCAACAGACATACCCTAAAAACAAACGAGAAAACAATTGCAAGAAAAAGAAATGCGAAATTTAAGCAAAAAGGAGAGGAAGAAACTCTAGAGAGACGGCGAGTTGCTTTAACATACGAAGCAACCAGTCGAGCCGCATGGGAAGAACTATTGGCGGCTATCAGTGAAGATGACCCATCGGTTGATTTTAACTTCTGAAAGAAACTCCACACTAACTAAAATAACTGCCAGCTCCATTACATCAGCAGATGGAGCAGAAGCAGCAGAGGCCTCCAGGAAAGAACCACAAAATGCATTCTCTAAGCAACCATCCGCCATCAGACAGGTGAAGCAGCCGTAAGGTAGACACAGTCGCTAGCACAAAAATCTATGTATAACAAGGCTCTGCTCTATCATTAGTCAAGTATTATTACCACAATACCGAATTTGGTATTGCAATACATTGTTTAGTACTAAAAAGTTGAGCCCTTTAATTAGCTGAGCCCTTGTCGATACTAATGGGACCAACCAAAAGAAACCATAGTTATTTAGTCTGACTGGTTCAAACTCACCTTATTTTCTGTAATAATTTCGTGAAAGTAAAAAAAAAATTGGCATGTATTAACCGTTACGTCACCACTATATCGATGAAAGAATAGCACGGGACCTGTATTCTAAATTCAGTATAAATTCATTTCTAAACATAATAAAAACGCTTAATTAGTAACGAATTTGGAAAATAAACATTATAGGAACAAATAATCATTAAAATGTAAACAATCTTTTTGCTCTTTCTTTTTCCTTTACCAGGTTTCTTGCAATCCATTTTTCCGACAAAGACTTTTGGTTGCATGCTGTCACCCCTACTTTCGGCCCTCTTTCTTGTCAGCAGAATCAGATGGCAGTAACCTGCTTGGAACATAAACCAATTTGGTGTTCCTACTGGCCACTTCATCTCTTACCAGACTGACTCATTGTAAGTACAGTTCTTTGAATTCACATTACCACCATTAACGACTAAATCAATTGTAGGCTGATAGTCCTTAGTAAATGGTAAAGGATATGACAATAACTGTGGACGAATGCTAATAGTGCAGAATCGGCCAAAGTGCTAACTTTCAGCTTCACACGACAACAAAGCTGCATTTTTTTGTCTCTTATTTTTCCAACACAAAAGAATTTTCCCTAATCTAAATAGTGAAGTCAGACAATGACTTGCTCTCATGGTGCACTATCCCATGGAGCGCCAGAAGAAGCATTCATAAGGCAATTGGGAAAGTCGTACGCCTCGTTTGGACGTTCGTGCTGGGAATCGAAATGCTCATTATAAAACTACAACTTATCAACAGTCGGGCATCGGTTAAAAGAAATGGGACATAATTAAACATATGAAACAACAAGAACCTAGTACTTCTTGAAATAAGTCACATTATTCTGATGTCAATGACTTGCTGTCTGTGTGACCTGCGCGTGCGCCAGAACCAAAACGGCGTCACCTGGGACATCATTTCCGGTTAGCTTGTTCGCCGCGAAATGCGAAAACGTCATGCCGTCGTGCATAGTGAAGGAGTGTGAAGGAGTGAAGGAGTGTGAAGGAGTGAAGGAACGTCAAACCATAAAATAAGTTTGTTCAGCTTACCGAATGCCGAAAAAGATGCCACCCTGCAGCTGCGGAAGTGGTTGGATATTACTGGAAACAGGGACGTTACAGGTTCAAACTGATAAGGCTGCAACGAATTGACAGCGTTGATTGGTAGACATGTTTGTTTACAAGCAGAGAGTGGTCGCGCGCACTACCCAATGCAGTAGGCAGTGCCCAATGGGAAGGGATGCGCTCCCCATTTCCGTTAAATGTTTTGACGTCACGCTACGTCACGAAACCTCCACAATCGCGAGCTCTCGTAGTGTTACGTTTGGTTGGATGTCTTAAAAAACGCAGTTATTTTAATTTATTACGACGTAAGTAAGAAGGCAGGCGACATTTAATAAATTTTGAAGGGTTTTTAGGGTCTTAGCTATCACTAAAAAAATTGGAAAAGTTAGGGTTTAGTAATCCTTTTAACTTTTTTTTTATTTCGTGCATTTGAAAAAAAGGGGCCAAACGGCCATTGCCCGCAATATAATGCACCGTGCCCTGTCTTGGTCCTTATCTTAATAAACAATAAATGAGTAAACTTAAGCCAACTGCAGTTAATCTTACACTAGAGTATGAGTTGGGAAGGAATTTAAGGCGAGTTAGTGGATGATTTAATGCAACTGATTTAAGGATACTCAGTTAGTCGATTCCTTCGATTGTGTTTTATTATTTTGGGGTCCAAGATCCCTCAACTAAAAAATCATAAAAAGTGGAAAGTTTAGGCTCACTTTAGTTCTGCAAATGCCCAAAAAAATAGGTGTCGGACTTGAATCAAGTACAAAAACGAATAGAAGGACGGATGAACGCATTTAAAGGATTTCAGTTGAATCCTTATAGGAAAACCATAAAAAATTATCTGCTTTCTTTCCCCAAATCTGTGGAGGTACAATTTCTCCGATTTTACCACCATTTTATACATATATTATTTAGCACTGCTAATATTTTAATTATGGTTTCCATCGAAACGTGGTAAGTTTTTTTTAGAAGGTATGTAGATTCTTTACGATTCGATGATGCAGAGCATTAATTGACCAGCCTGTTGTCGTGCAAAGTTTGAATTACCTATGTGTAGAGTTTCCAACTTATCATCTAGAAACAACTATTCAAAAATTGAAGAGATAAAGTGCCTTTCCAAGAATTAAAGTGCTTTCGTTTTCAGCTTAAGTTGCTTCGAAAGTGATTTACATTCGAAACATAATCACAAAGAATGGCACAGTTCACGACGTTAGTTGGCTGAATTTTATCTGAATTTCCGACGTGTTAGTGTTCCAGTCGTCAGGGGACTTCATTCAGAATTTACCCCCAGTTTTGTGGCAGATCCTCAAAAATTTAAAGTTGCATGCATTGCATAACCATCCCCTGTGCATGGGGACTGAAACTACAACACTAACCGTCTCTGCTATTGAAGTGAGCTTAAAAATTTGCAGCATCAATAGGGGCATGTAGCCAAGTTCTATTTAGGCCTATGTCTGCTGCTCTAATGTATCCTTGCTTTCTCAGCAAATGTTTTTATTCCCCGATGGAGGATTTAGCTGCTCTACAAGAGTCCCCCCCCCCTTCATGGCGTCGACTGGGCAGGCGTCAAATTTGCTTCCCTACAATACTAATCAGCAAAAACTACTATCGTATCGGATTCTTGGTTACAGAAGGTCAGCGAATGACAGGCTACCTTCAAACCGATTTTAACCAATTATGGAATGGCTAACAGGCGACCTCAGGCAAGTATATTTATATCAAAACAACCTAGTTGAAGGACATAAATAACGGGAAGAGCAGTTTAAGCTTCAATTAGGCAATTTAAAGAAAGTTAAAATCCGTTCTCCAATTTTCATTTTATTTAAGGCTAACTTTTGTAAATTGCTGTAAGAGTAATTTTGCACGTGTACAGGTTAGTCGTGTTTTGTGACACAAGTTTAAATTACAAAAATGTAGTAGATATTATAAAAACAATTTTAAAGTGCCTTGCCTTCTTGCCTAATAATGGGACATGAATAAATTTGATGCTTGTACCGTAAATCACGTATTAAACGCCCACGAGCTGTTAAAATAAAAGAAAAAGGGGGTTATAATTCGAATGTTACTTCTGTGCAGGGAGGGTGTTTAGGCTCCATCACGGAAAATTCGGCATTTATGCGACCATTCATGTGTTCACGTGTTCTGGGTCGATTTATAGCATCAACGCAATGCCTTTATTCTCATTTGTTCAGTAATTTAGTTTATTAGTGAGTTTATTTAGTTTGCTTTATGCATAAAGCTCAATGTGTAAATTGTGCGAATATGGTATGAATAAAACATTAAGCCTGGCGACAGGTATCAACATGATAATGGAGTGATAACTTCACCAGAGTTAAAGATGTAAAAAGATAATAGTTAAAACACCTTACATAACAGTATTCATGTTTTCACTAAGTTGGCTTCGTTGCTTTGCATACAAACACTAAAATACGAAAAAAATAGTAGTGCTGAAAAAACATAATTTAAGGGATGAAACAATGATTTCCTTGAATGTGTGAAGCTTTTAGTCAATTTCTAGCAGAAAAATTACGACCTGAAAGGCTTTAAGGTCAGAAATCGTGAAACAACCTAGTTACAGCCCCTGGAGAAGTAATTTTACGATTGCTGACTTTAAAGCATTTTAGGGGGCCGGGGGGGGGGAGGGGAGGGGTTGGGCTGTTTAGACAGGTAGACAGAAATTAAGCATCGTAGGGCATTTTGGGGTAAAAGCTGGGAACAAGTGTTTTTAACCTAATTATAGGGTATGCTGAATATGTATCCGCCTGTCCCCAAAATATATTTTATGAGCAACTGGCCGAAAATGCTGAAAAATGCCCGTAATGACCAAAATATAAATATTTTGTTAAGAAGAGGTATTACAAAAATGTTCAGAATGTCATTCTCCAAAGAAAATTTCTCATCAATTGTAGAAGCAACGGTAGCGTGTCAAAAGCAGAAAATAACCATTACACATTATTGCGTCAGTGCGATAAACATGTGTGTATCACTATGTTCGAGTACCTTAAGTTTTATACCTAATGTAGATAAACGAATTAGGTTTGAAACGTTCGAAAACTGTAGTTGATACCTTTCGAATGCTCCAAACTCACTCATGTATCTATATTTGGTGAAAAGTTACAACCTCGAACGCAATACCATGTTGACCACGGCATCACACACAGTATAAGGTATTGACTCGGATTCACCAAACTCTACATAGGCTGAAACACTGTTATCCAGCAAGTGTAGAGGGAGATAGAGAGGGATACAACCTTTACTTATCGACGAGTTTGCAATAAAGGTAACTGCAATATAGATAAAACAGTTACCTTTTATGTTACAAATGGTACGGAAATCAGCCTATTCGCGGAGCACATAGTTTGGACTTGCGACATGTGTATTGCAGTATCTTGCAACCAGTTTTACAATGGCAAGAGATCATCTCTATGCAACCCTCGGGAATCGAACAGTTCGTCATCAGAATAGGACCATGGTATCCCTCATCATTCCTCCTTCCACAGTCTGATGGCTTTGGAAGACAAGGCTATATCCACAATTTGCAAGCTTCCAGACCAAACTCTGATAATGGGATTGCATAGTATGGATTCGCAAAGCATCGTTTGAGGAGGGGGGGGGGGCAGTGTTTCAGGCTTATTAGCTTTGGAGAACAGCATGAATCGCATCTATACTATCTGCCTGTGTCCACATGGTCTGGCACATTGTACACCTTACAGAGAAATGTCGACATTGGAGAAAATGTGTCTTGCGTTACCTCACCAACTCCAAGAGCACTGTCTTCCTTAAGACCTTATATATGGTTTTCTTCGAGTGACGTGCTAGGAACGATGTTGTGTCGCATCCGGATAATGCGTGGAAGGACAGAAGTGTGGTGGCTGTTGTTTAGAGATGGGCAGTGTAACAACGAAGCTGGACTCTCAGGTAAACGAAACTAGTAATTTTTACCGAATTTACAGCCCCACGCAGTTTTCAGTTGGCAGCTAAAATGGAATAATTACCTGATTTCAAATGAAGAATTTTCTACCAGAAATCATTTGCTCCCCATATACCAGACGACCAATGTCAGTGCAATAACCATTCTCTTTTTTGCCTTGAGAAGGTGCTGTAAAATTTTTAATTTTAACCTACCTTGGCGTTCATCTCTTACTGACACTTGATGGATGCTTGATCGGCGAAAACACGCTTCAGACGAACTACTCGAGAAATGGTTCAAGCATTTATATTCTGATTTATAGTACGCGAAACTGCTAAGTTAGGGCTTTGAAAAGTTCATAGGACGTCGCTAAAACTCACCAGTACTGAAAAGGCATATATTTTGCTAGCCAATGCCAAAAATTGTTATTATTATTGTTTTTTGACTTACTAACATTAGCAGATGCAAGCGGTAAATAAAAAAAAAGGTAACTGAACTTCGCACGTGTCCTGCGTCGTTAAAATTAATTATGAACATAGAAAAGGCAAGTTGTTGCTGTGTCAGTAATATTTCTGGTTTTATATTTCGAGACACACAGCTTAGAAAAACAACCAGCCATTGAACTGTTTCCGACAAAATACAGCCGGTAATAAAGTTTCATCGAGGTTTTGGTAGCTTACAATGTATGCCAACAATTTCGACCATGAGATAACTTCTACCAGTAAATGGAGAAAGAAAAAATGAAACTGAGCCAAGGATGTAATGGCCAATGTTTATCTTTGCACGTCGGTACGTATTTTTGATACGTTTGGCGCATTATGTTTTTCCACACTTGTGATATTAAGTCAACAGGTAGTTACGTTTTCAAAATCCTTTTTGTAAATATCAGGTTATGGGCGTTAACCAAGTTGAGGCAGAGTAGTGCTGGAGTCCAGCTGTTGAATCAATTGTTGTTTCGAGGTTCACTAGTCTCACCCGTTTGAAGCTCTCAGTTTTCTTATAACAATGCAGCTCGATGAACGAGGACTGGGATCAACGGCGGAGGACTGGGATAGGATTCCAGTAGCCTACCCGTTTGGGGACTGGGATTCATGGTGTAGGACTGGGATCGGCTCCCAGTATATGTTTGTGTTAAATGAAGAATTGAAGAGAGCAAACGAATGGTAATTAATTGAATGAATTAATTTTCAAAAACAAGAACATCTCAAACAAACAAAAATATTCTTCTAGAATTCATGTTAATCACTACATTGCAACCGCTTTCAAAATTAAACGTTGCTCTGTTCATGATTCTGTCATTCCGTCTGGCGAATATTCTACACAAACTACAGAAATTAATTTATTTTTCATTTCGCAGTTATACTCAACTGTAGAAAATAAGCCAAATGTGTATGCAGTCGTTCTCTGGAGTCAGTGCTTATGACTGATGTAAAGCTTACTAGGCGGTTTTCTGGAGACCGGGTTCCTTATTTATGACTAAGTATAACTCCCATCATAGCCTGAACTGACCTTCTTAGCTTTACTGTAGTCAAAGTACCAGACTGACAACACACTGACTACGATATGGGGTACATTTGCGTATAAATAACTAGGTACCAGGCTTTGGGCCTATTGTAGGCGGAGCGAAAAGAACTTTATTTCAAATTTATATTTAGTATTTATTTTAATGACTTTACCATATTTGTTAATGCTCCTTAAAAATCTGAGTGCAATACTCACTCGGCTAAGTTTGGGCTGTTTGATGGCCTTTTCCTTATTTTAGCTTTTGTTTTTGTAGGCGTAACCTACATATCATATTTAATTTAATAGGCTTTCGTTTGCTCCATTTAATATCTGTTTAGTTGTTTGTAGCATCTTGTCATAACCCACACTAAAGATGTGGGCCAACGCCGCCGACTAAAAATAAAACGGCACATTTACCACTGCTGTTTGGGCTGCCGCCGCCAATAATTCATACATTGTGTACAGCAACTGTTGTGCAGAGTGGCTTCCCTAGATTAAAAATACTGATGATAGAAAACAAAAACGAACGCGTTTGATGCTTAAGGTAAGGTTTAACCAATCCGAAGTCAGAACAGCAAAGGAACACAAATAAACTTTCCTGTAAGGTTTCAGACACTCAGTGCTGAGGCACTGTTTACTCCATGTGAAACCTTGCGGATGTAGTCAAGTGTTTCTACCACATCGCTGGAAACAACACCGCTGGAAAATGTTAAAACACTAATCGTTTTAGTGTGTTCAGCACAGCTCTACAGGTAATTCAGGGTGAGTGCGAGTCCTTCAACATCTGGAAATGTTCAGGTAAGTAATAATGAAATTCCATGCCTGAAAAGTGTTTGAAAATCATGAAAAATGATGTATGTATCAGTAGGGTGATGAACGGAAAGCAGACGATGTGACTGAAGAACACTGAAAAATGTAGTCGAGTGTGTAGCCTTACACTATTCTTCCTTTGTTTGGGCATGAAAAATTTTGAAATTTGGGGTTTGGCTTTAATTGTATTTACGTGTATAATGGTTGGATACAGCAGTAAGGTTTCACGTGGACTGAACAGTACGGCAACACTGCAGTATGTGAAACATTACAAGAAAGTTTATTTGTGCTTCTTTGCTATTTTGATTTCGGATCAATTAAACCTTACCTTAACCATCAAACGAGTTCGTTTTTGTTTTCTAATTCGTGCTACTTTGGCGAACCATACAGTTTAGATTAGTTTGTTTTAATGGTGAAACTAACCTTTTAATCTTTTGTCTACGTCTGCAGGTGCTGGCGTTTGCTGATTAACTTTGTTGTTTAATAACAATGTTTACAACAATGTAAAACAAATCAACATAGTCATTTAGTGCTCCCTAACCCCTGAACCACTTGACCAATTAGAAAAGGCATTATGGAAAGGGCACAACTACAGATCAATACCTATAAAATGAGCTAAGAACCAGTTTTATAGGCCAAATAGTTTGATCTGTAGAGAATGTAATAGAAACGCGTTATGCCAACAACAACAGCAACCCCAAAACAAATTTTTTTATGGTTTTAGCTCAGGTTCAGATATCCGATTTGCTTCGGCGGATTTTAATCAAATTTGTTTATGTTTGTTGACCAAGTCCAACAAAGCTTACATGCATAATTTAATCGAAAAATATTCATAGACGGCGGAGATATTAATCGTCAACATTTCGGCTTTAACATGGGAGGTTGAAGTCAAACCTTCAGTAAAGGCTATCGCCTTTCTTAATAAGGCATTTAACTGCAAGCCAAGCAATCACGATTACGATAATTTTCAACGATAATCGGAAGATTCAAAAGGTTCAAAAGGTATGTAACTTGACACCGCCACAACGAAAATGTTGAGGCGCACACCTCTATCACGCACTACAACATCGATCAATATATAGGTTAAAACTGTAACACAATTGTAGGTTAAAAATGTGTTAGCTCTTATGCATAGTTTTAGCTTTTAGGCCTAATTTTTAGCTATTAGGCCTAATTGTTACCTGCCCATAGCAGCTAACGGAGCATTGGGTTCCACAGTAGGCCTATTCATTCATGCAACACGGTCTCGAGACTGGAATTTTTAAACTTTTAAACGAAGGCATGTTATTGTTTTGTGCTGTGTTACAAACACCTCGTCTACAGCAGAACCTTTCATTACATATATATATATATATATATATATATATATATATATATCACTTCGCTGTGATACGACGATTTCAGCCTTTTAGGTTTCATATTCGGGATTTCCATCGCTAGTGTAAACGTCACTTTCGTCGCCATGTTGAATGTAATTCCTCCAAGCATTCTTTTTTCAAATGAAGCTAATGAGTGTCGTTAACGAAATCCTTTTGTTTTTTATGGTTGCCTGTCTTCCAGTAGTGGTTAAGTGCGACGGTCAAAGGTTATTATTTCATTGAGTTACGTCGAAAAAGGTTATTATCTATAACGAAGCAACGATGTTTTAATACCGTGTTTTTTTAAGTTCACTTGACTACCACCAGTATGATGAACGCTTCGTCGGATTTCCATAACAGACAAATTATTAACTCATTAAAATCACTGTATTCTGGTAAAATGAAACACTCGCTGACATCTGAGTCATTTGACTCAAAATCGATGACTTGGTTGTTTCTTTGTATTCGAGTAAAATAAAGTCAATAAAGACATGAAGTCAGAATAAACGACTATTTTGGGCAGCGACCTAATTTTTTAGCCTTAATAACAGTAGTCATGGTAACACTAAAGCGACTTACACCATTTGTTGGGAGTGTACCATGGAGCAAATTGACGCAGTGTTAAAACATACTTGTTTTGCATACTAACTTAGGGAACATGTTTTTAAGACATTTGTCTCTTACTCTTCATTGCAAAACCCAGGATAAGTAAATTCCAGGATTGGTCCAGGATTGGTTAATGACTCTCTGGTTACTAGGGCCTTACAGCTTCTCTAAATTATTGTTCGTCAGACTGAACAAAAGGTGGTTAAGATTATTCATAAAACATATTCATCAAGAAAGGTAATATTCAACTTTTATGAAAATCCCAAATTTATATTATTTAAAAAAAACAGTTTCTGGCAGTTATGGCCAAACGCATGAACCGATACGAATGAAATTTGGTTGGAATACACCCTAGAAATGTGACTTGATATATACTCAGTTTTATGGCAGTTGGTAAAAATTCAAAACGGCATCCGAAAACGGTGTTTGGCATACTCTACATTTTCATCAGATTGAACACAAACAGGTTATGAATTTTAAGAATAAAATAGTCATCAAAAAAGATCCTATTCAACTAATATGAAAATTCAAGATGACGCCCCAACATGGCGTCCAAAAAACGGTTTATGGAAGTTAACGGCTGAACAAAAATAAGGGTGAACAATAATTATCAGGCTGATCACTTACATTACCTAGATCAATTCCTCCTTTATCTTGTAATAACAAACTAGTCTGTGGTGCTGTGGAAAAACTATCTATTCTAAAACTTGTCCCCACATTAGGGTCATAACAAACGCTCTTATTTAAATTTATTTAAATTTTGATCTTTAAAAGATTCAAAGCACCCTACTTAGTTTAAAAAAAAATAGTCGGGTAATTGGACCCGATAGTTTCTCTACTGACTTTTACAAGGAATTTGCCCTCGAATTGAGCATACCTTTTTTAAAGATTCTAAGTCACTCCAGTCAGAAACACTTCCAAAATGCTGTAAGTTCGCACACGGAACACCCATTATAAGAAAGGGAAATGCTGTTGGCACAACTAACTACAGGCCTAATTGTCTGCCGCATACCGCCATGGAACGAGTTAAAAAACAAAAGCATCTTATGACATTCTTGAAATCAAATAATGTTCTTCCCGTTGATCAGGTTTCCTACCTGGAAAATCCACTACTTTAAAACTGTTGCACAGTTTGAAAGTTTGGATTTCGGCAATTGACCAGGGAATACTGATTGATAGGATCTTAATTAATTTGCAAGGCCTTTGATTCCGCAGTTCATAATAAATTATGTTCCAAGCTATACAACTTTGGTATTTACGGCAGCACTTTGGCATGGATTTCTGACTTTCTGGATTTCTCACTAAGTGCCAATTGATAAAATTAGAATCCTACTTGACACATACACAATCGCTGTCAATAAAAAAAAAAGGGTAATGAATATCATAAAAAAATTCAGCAACACGGAGACGTGGCAAGAGCTCTACAATACTTTGCCAATAAACGTACTGTAGCGATCAGTGCAGGTCAACCATTGTCAACATCCAACATGGTGGCTGGCATGTAGTGTGCTCCACCCATTTATGGGCTTTTAATTGTATTTTTTTAAACGTTAATTGTAAGTATCACGCAGCAGTAGGTTCTATAAACTTTTTCTTTTATCGTTACTAGCTCATCATTTTATGTTTGTTTGTCTAGGTGGCCAAGACAAAAAGTATAAATTTGTCGAAAATTAAATCATGTGTTCATATTCATGCACTTATTGTTATTCGTCGCTGTCACGAGTGAACTTGACGTATCTACCTCTTCAGTCACGAATTAACTGAAGACAAAGACAAAAGTACAAGCCTATATTTAAACGAGTTATATTTTTAAGGTAAGCTACCAGGAGCAGTGTAGTTTCATTATTAGATTTAGAATCATGCAAACTACTAGTAGCTCGTGATGCGAGATTTGATGACAGGATGAGCAGTGGAGATCTTCTCAACCTACCATCAAATCGGCATCATCCTCCCACAGTGATGGACACGGATATCACCTACGATTCACCAATAAAGACACACCATGGGCCACCACCTAGTGGGTCCTTGAACTTATATTCCTGTTTATGAACCATATTGGGGACGGGGAAGGCCCCCAAGTACGTCTAAAGCAGTTATGGAACTGTGCCATGCCAGAGAATGTGAACTGGAATAATAACAGCAAATTAATGCTGTTTACGCGGCGATATTGGTCTAGATTCAGATAAGGATGACGATCCAGCTACACCTATCGTACCACTGCACCATTTTATCGCGATGATACGTACGCCTAACCGGAAAACTTTTCCGAGGAGAATTTCCTCTGTTAAAGTTACAGGATGGCATCAAACAATGCAGGATGAATTGGATTCTATGAAATCACATCAAGTGTGGACACTTGTACTTCGCCCTCCTGGATCCAAGGTTATAAAGTCAAAATGGGTTTTATAAGAACTTTTATAAGAACTTTATAAGAGCGTCTTGGAATGAAAAAGGAAAGATCGACTGTTTGACGGCATGTTCTCCAATGGTTCGTCATACATTCACATGACCCGTTCTTGCATTCTGTTAAACTATCTGCAAGACACAGTTGTGGCGTACTTATTTGGTTGCATCACCCGCATAGTTTATCCACTGCAACCTCCTGGTTACGAACAGCCAGTGGGAAATGTGGAGCAACTCATCCGTTTATTGTACAAATCGATGCATGGATTAGCGAATACAGAAGAAATTGGTACAAATGTGTGAGTGGTGTTCTACATCAAATGGTCTTCATCAAATCACAATGCAATCTTTGTGTGTTTAACCATCAATTTAGCGATACATTTCTCATCCTGTGTCTATTCGTGAATGATAGACTTATCATTGTAAAAACTGAAGCCATGTATTTACATTTTCTTACCAGTCTGCAAGAACATCTTGAAGTTGTGGAGATACATGGTTAGAAATATGTAGGATATGAAATAGAGCATACCAACAATTACATCACCTTTTCCAATTCCAAAAATATTCAGAAAAGGCTTGAGTATTTCTATTAAATGCTAATCCTCTTAAAACTGTTAAAAATCTTAGAGGAGAGTCTTAGAGGATTCTGAGTGTGTTAACAAAACTATATATTTGGAAATGTTAGGATATGTTATGTTCGTGGGAATTTAGACTCTTCCTGATATTCTCTACAATGTTGTCCAACTCTCTGGACGATAGGCGAGCCCAAGAGTTTCACATTTTACAACTTTGAAACGTATTTGGCGTTATTTAAAGGTACACAAAATCGCAGCTTACATTATGATGCAAGTAAGATAGGAAACGTGCAAGCCCCATTGTTATGTGGCTTGGACTTCCGTGGTCAGGAGTAAAGGAGTGCCAAGATTTCTTATATGTCTTCGGATTTTACCTTTGGTTTGATCTAGTAACACCCGACCTACAGTGGCTGAGGTGATTGCAATTTCGGATGTAATGTTTTTCTGTGGTTTGATCGCCGAATTGAGTCCTTCTGAACTCTCTCATCCAATTCCCGTACATACTGATTTTAGATCCGGAATTGATTTATGAATGATGGTAGTACACAATACCGTCACTATCTCCGAAGATTAACTTTGTTCGTGACGAAGTTGCAAAAAAAATATTGTCTAACTTTTGCCTTATCCAACGGCTTATATGTCAGGTAACCCAATTACCAAAAATCTAACTAGTGGTAAACTTAACTACAGTGATGCACACTTATTTTTTATTTATGGGTGTTTGTTGCAACTACACACAGAATATGTTTGCAGAAGGTGCGTGTTGTTTTGGTACCCACTGTATTACGGTTTTTCGATTTTAATCAATGTGTTTAATTTTAGTAGCATTTTTTAGCACGGCCGGCAGGCCGTGCTTATTAGAGTTCGTTTGCGCACGAGAATTTCAGAAAATTGGACAGGAGGAGGAGGCGGCGGAGGAGCGGCTAACAATGTCAAAATGTTACAATGCTGCAACATGTAACAATAGGGTAACAATAGGCGAGGCGCACAATATCGGATTATAGCTCACTCGAACAAGATGCAACGAAGGTAGGGTGCCGGGAAACTAACATTGTCGTTGTTTGAGTTAGCTAGCTCGTTGTGGAGAACCAAAATTAAAATATGGTCTTGATTTTTCGTTGAAGTTTTAAACCGTAGGGTGCGTAGTCTTTAATTTTGAGGCCTCAAAATTGGGCGGCCGACATGACTGAATGACTTATTTACTTTTTCAATGCGGGCTTCGGGAAGCCAGGGGTTCCGCGATTGTTGCCACGATACTGAAACAATCCAGAATCAACATCTCATCGAGATGACGCATGCTAAATCCAGAAATACGCTAATGTGTTGCTATCAAATAATAATCATGGGACAAACCTTCGGCGGAACCTAAACATAAGTATCCATTTATAATGTTCCGTTTTTTCGAAAACAAAAATCGGTGGACAGTGGACACATATAAAATGGAAGCGAAAAAAGCCAACAAATTAACTGAGCAAAAAATGGCTTCGCCGTTTAGAAAAAAAACATTAGAGCTCGTTATACCCATACTCACAGACCTGAAGGCACACGAATAAAAACGGATTAGAGTTCACTCAAACGCAACGAACTATAATTTGAACTCCAATTCGCAAAACGTAAACCCACAAACATACATAAAATAGACGCCATAAACAGCAAAACGCCACAAAACTGAAAGATAAAAATGCATACACAAAATGAAAACAAATTATAGTTCAAATAATTATAGTTCGTTGCGTTCGAGTTAACTCTAATCCGTTTTTATTCGTGTACCTTGAGGGCTGTGAGTATGGGGATACGAGCTCTAATGTTTTTTTCTAAACGGCGAAGCCGTTTTTTGCTCAGTTAGTTTTTAACAAGGTTCTGTTATGCCCGGGGAATGAAGCGTAAGTACGGATGTGGTAACATAACATTGTTACGTAAAGGCTATGTGTATATCATTGTTGTCAGTCTTGTTTTTGATTCAGCAGAGATATACAAATGGTAAAGCATGGGTAAGTAAGCTTTACTGGGACTTCTTACTGAAGAATAAATCATATCAAAAATCAAAACTGGTGAAATGAAACGCCAAGTTCTGAATGGCTCGGCCCTTCAAAGGAGTGATATCAACACACCAAAACATTCGCCAAGTTAATCGCACCGACTCATAGTATGAAGGTTAAATGAAAACTAGAACATTGCTACTTTTGGTATCAACAGAAGGAGTTGCTCTGAATGATTACAGCAAAAAACGAGTGAAACTCAGTGCTAGTCTCAATCGTTAACAAGGAGTACAGAAGACCAACAAAGTATCAAACCTTAGAAAACACACACAAACTTGATGTTTAAGATACGTTTTAACTGAACGAAGTCAAAATTAGAAAGGATCACGATTAATAAATTTTCCTGTAAGGTTTCATATACCGCATTGTTGCTGTACTGTGATTTCGTGATTGTTTTTTTTTATTTTTATTTTCTAGTCGAATTATTTCTTTTAATGCAACCCAAAATAATTAATTACCCGGAAAAAGGAGCCAAGTATACAAGGTGTCCCAAAAGTTCCAGTCCAGCCTCATAACTTTTTAAGGGGTTGAAAGACAGTAATGAAACTCCAGCAAAGTATGTTTGTTTAAAGGATCTACCTTTCTGTACAACCGGCATTATGCCTGTCCCCCTTGGGGGGAGGGGGGAGGGGGGGCAGGGGGCCCCAACTCAGAACTTTCCAATGGAATGGGGGGTAGAAGAATAAGAATACCTTATTTGAAAGGTCTTCATTAGGCGAGTAAAGTGCCGCAACGATATCTTGAATACGATGAGCCCATCCAAAATGGCAGCCAGTCAAACATTAGGAAATTCCTCTACATCCCTATGTATTACTCAGGCCAAAGACGTCGTAAAGGGACGTAGGTGGAAGCAAAATGCTTCGTTCAATTTAGTTGGATCACACACCTACAACGTCTCTTAGGATTTGAAGCCCAGGGTGTGGGCCTCAGTGACCAACCCCCCCCCCCTCGGGAGAGGGGGGGGGGACGCTACACCCACACTCTGGGCTTCAAACCGCAAAAGACGTGGGTGTAATCCAAATATGTTGAACGAAGATTTTGCTTCCACCTACGTCCCTTTATGATGTCCTTGTCCTGAGTAAGACATATGGGCTCATCTCATTGAAGCTATCGTTACGGCACTTTACTTGCCTAATGAAGACCTTTCAAATAAGGTATTCCCCTAACCCCCATTCCATTGAAAATTTGTGAGTTGGGGCCCCCCAAGGGGCGCAGGCGTAATGCCGGTTGTACAGAAAGGTAGATCCTTTAACCAAACTTACATTGCCAGAGTTTCACTGGTGTCTTTCAACCCCTAAACAAGTTATGAGGCTGTACTGGGACTTATACATCCTGAATTAATTGTACACATTTCAGATAAATAATTCTCATGCTGTTTGTTTGTTGAATGTTTTCTTTAGTAATAACAATGCAACTAATTAGTTAGTGTGGAAGAGTTATGCTAGGCTGATATGTGCCATACGTCGTTTTCAGTTAATCGACCAACGCTTAACATGCACCCGCGAAAACGCGAGATATGCAACCCACACAATGGGTTTAACAATACCGAACAATACTTTAACAAGCCACAATTCCCCTATGCGCCAGTAAGCTCACTAGCCCAAGGACCCGCCATTACCAAACCTCCAAAGGTATTAATACGCCCAATGCACACAGCAACTTTTCGTAAGGTCTTTTGAGACGTTCACAATCGGTTTCTTAAAGTCTATGGAAATAAACATGACTTCCGGGCCACCAGTAGCTAACAAGCTAGTTAGCCAGTCAGTATAACAAAATCAACGACGATCTTTGGCAGCAATTTTTTTATCTAGAAAGAGCTTATGTCCGACGTATGATACCTGTTTCCCTACATTATAGGGACGTAATGCCCGATTGTCCAACAAAATTGTAGCCGTTATTGTCGCATCAAGTATTTTATCCTGCTGCTCATTTTAGTCTATAAAACGTTTGCTCCAGATAAAGACACATGCTTACGCTTGCCGCCTTCATGCAACAACAATGAAACAACAACAATACAACATCAACAACTTGGCGGGGGATACATGTATCTTGATAAGTTATTTTATTGAGCCAGGGATCTTCTGAAGCAAACTAATTCTTAGAATTTAGAATCAAAAAGCAGTGTAGTAAGAGGATTTGCCCACCAAGGGATTCTAACCGTGAAACATCTAATTTTTGGTATGATAAAAGAACACTAAAAAGCACTACGCATTCAACGAGATAAACAGTAGGTACCTTATGTTTCGAAGCAAAAGTTAGAAATTGGCTTCATTTTTCAAAGACATGATAAAAATAAAAATAAAAAAACACAAGGTTAAAACACCACATTTCACTCCGCCTGCCGTCTTGGTAATGAAGTGGTTGCCGGAAATGGTGACAAGACGGAAGAACAACAGGGAGGCCCCCCCC
>JAHWFP010164757.1:78471-94716 GCA_023313725.1 Lithobius niger | reverse complement strand
GCCTTGTGTTTTTTTTTATCATATCTTTGAAAAATGAAGCCAATTCCTAACCTTTGCTTCGAAATATAAGGTACTGTTTATCTCGTTGAATGAGTAGTACTTTTAGGTGTTCTTTTATCATACCTGTACGCATTTTTTTTACCTACGAAAACTAAGTTTGGTAAGGGCTGAGATATCAACCAACATATATCCCGCTTGGTATCATGGGGGAAGGTAGAGGAGCCGTGGTATAATCAGACTAGAATCAACCCCATCTCTTCGGTTATACCATGGGACCTTTTCGTTGTATACATGCACAACTTGCCGAGATAAGCTTAAAACAGATACCGATTACTAAATGACCGTGGCTTTTGACTCGTATATATACCAGCACGAGAAAAAATCGACTTATTCAGTCAGGTTTCCGTATTTAACATCATATTTTACATGTTTTTAGGAAAGTATCTTATAATTTCTTCTTCGGCGATCTATTAGCATAAATCATTTACATTTTTTATTGCATTAGACTTTTAAAATTTCTATCTCTTGATATATGTAAGCAAGCGGTTCAAGTTTAGCACGTGCAGACACACAGAGCCCTCTGTGTTTCACAAAACCACAATCTTGCTGTACTGTTTAGTTCACGTGAAACCGCACTGCTGCCTCCACATTTTTTTTGATCATTTTTACTTTTGTACACGATTAATAAGCTAATAACAGGTAAACCTTTTACTTGGCTGAACTGAAAAAATCATTAAAAAAACTAATCTCCATTTACCACCACATGGCAAGGTGAAGAATACTGAAAAAATGGACCGGAGAAGTAGACGAGCATGTGTGAGGTGAGTGGCTATGTGTGCGTGTATGTGCAATAAAAGCCATGTGTTATTCCTTCTTTGTTTAGGCGTCCAAAAATTTGAAAGTTTTGCTCCGACTCACACTGTACTAAAAACTGACAAAATGAAACATTTAATAACCGTCCCCCCCCCCCTTTTTTAATGTGCAGTCTTTTGCAGTGCAATGGTTTTAATTTTTATGTTCACGTGACTAATGGTTAAATACAGCAGTAAGGTTTCACGTGAACTAAGCAGTACAACAACGTTGTGGTACCTGAAACCTTACAGGAAAGTTTATTCGTGTTCCATTCCTGTTTTGACTTCGATTCAGTTTAACCTTACCTTAGACATCAAACGATTCGTTTTGTTTGTCAAGACAGTTGTTGTGTGACGTCGTTCTTGACTAGTGCTGTGTGATGCTATTGGTGTTCAGTAAGAGAAGAAACTTAGGTCGTCCTGTAACATGTCTGTTACAATAACAATAAGAACATGCAATAATTGCTTGGAAGGGCAACTAGAGGTTACTACAATTCATATTGTGTTCTTCATACTGTGATGAAGATGAAAGGTATGGAAATGAACCGATGATAAACTCTTAAGTTACAGCACCGCCTGCCTCCCCCCTACACCCCCCCCAAAGAAAAAGGTTAGGTTAGGAAGAAAGCGCAGCTCAACCCAGAGGTCAGCGTCCTCGCTCTGAACCAAGTGAATGCCTGTTCGAATCGAGCGACTGACCGGACCTAAAAAATCACCAAAATTAATTCGTGTCTAAGAGAGGTAACATTCTAACCAGCTTTGCACCCAGTGAAAAGCTACCATACATGTAACAAAATTTATGTTTTGATTTGATTTGCAAAGCAGAGAACTGAACACACACCACCTGCAAAATGTTCCTTTATCGGTATTTGACTGAATATGAAGCAAAAAACTTAATAGAGGTTTATTATGTTAGTTGACTCCTTTGATTCATTTTATACTGACTGCGATCAGACGTGACTTAGAATGATATTTAAAAGTGGATTCAGATTTACGGCTTAATCCTGGCTGCGTCAAAACCAACATAATCTTATTTCTAATTTCAGTTACGCGTGTGTCAACAACGACCATTTCTAAGAATGTAAATAACGGATGTCCTTCACCGAAGCTGTTGTATAAACAAAGGACGATACAAATAAATACCTTGCTTCTCATAGTGTACAAACTAAAAGTCGTTAGGGGCAGGCGGCTTTTTATTTTTATTTTTTTAATCTCTCAAAAGTCTGATACATTTTTTTGTTTTGGTTTAATTTTTTTCTTTTATTTTGTGGAGCTTCCTTACAAAATGTGATAAAATATTGCGATAAAAGCATATTTTGAAACTTGGTTTTCTCAGGCGTGAAACATGACCGAATTTCCAAGGTTTTAATGTGTGGACTGTTGACCCGACATCGAATAATACCGAGTATGCTTAAAAATATGAATAATGACAAAAAAAAAAGATTCAGACTTCCGAATCAGATAGTTTTTATGTTAAACTGTAGGAGATGTTCCTTTCCTTGCGTTCGTAAAAATCAGCTGAACTATTAGCCTATAATAGTGCGCAGCTGAAATCAAGAATGTTTACATTTGGGCGCTCTTTGCTTGAACAGTAGCCTTCTTTTTGTTATAGCCAGTGTAGTGCTGGACAACAGGCTGCCGTTAGCTGTAGGAGGGGATCAAAATAAAGTGAAAAACAAAAGTAAACTATTTTTTTGCTATTTGACGCGCGCGCCCATTTAAAAAAATTTTTTAATATCTTTACTGAACTATAAAAAGGTGTGACAATAAGGTGTAAATTATTGACGCGGCTGCTTATGAGAACTAATGTTATTTTTTTTCTCGGTCTACGCATTGTTACTGTGAATCTGACTATAGGATCGTAAACGTAAAATAAATCATATCAAAAACCAAAACTGGTAAAAGGGGCCGCCAAGATCCGAATGGTTCGACCCTTCAAAGGAGTGACATCAACACACCAAAACATTCGCCAAGTTAATCGCACCGCTTAATAATTCGAAAGTTAAATGAAAAACTAGAACATTGCTACTTTCGGTAGCAATGTTCAAGTTTTCATTTAACGTCCAAAGTATTATTCGGTGCGATTAAGTTGGCGAATGTTTTGGTGTGTTGATATCACTCTTTTGAAGGGCCGAACCATTCGGAACTTGGCGGCCCTTTCTACCAGTTTTGGTTTTTGATAGATTTAAAATACAATACAGAGAACCCATCAGTTAAATTATATTACATTACGCAAACACACGACAAAATTTAAATGCTAAATACGAAATTGCGTGTGCGCGTGCGTGTTTGAACCGCTATTCTTCTGGAGGTAAGACATCTACAAAGATGGAAGTAGGACTATGAAAGATCATTAAATTGCGCTTCGGTGTTAGGCCTATTTTCATGGCTGTAACTTGCTATTATGACCCTCAAATATGCGAAAAAAAATAATAAAAAAATTTTATGTAAAGAATCAAATTCTTCACGTGTACTCCCATTTCCCAGCCAAACTATCATACTTAAGTTAACAATGCATATGAACGTTATTAAAGTTGATTTCATAACGGTTTATTAAAAAAAATTATTAAATTCCATCAATTAGGGACACAGAACCACGAAAAAGTGGTGGAGTTTGTAATTTCCTTCTAAGATATATTTGATTTACATTTTAAAATCAAAAAATCGTGGTATGCATCAGCGATAAAATAAAGTGAACGATACAGGCCCTTGGCCCACGCCTAATAGACCGTGACTGTGCCAAAGAATCTTTCAACTTAATATTTTTTTTTTTGCTGCAGAAAATGAGAAACAAAGCATAGAAACTTCAATGTCATCTTACTGGACAGTGCGCTACGCGGTCCTCCTATGCGGTCGGAGTATAGTTTCAAATTAATTAGCATGAGTTAGTTTTAGTTTTGGTTACAGGCTGAGTGCGCAAACATTTTTAGCCATATTATCCACTGTTTTATTGGAGTACGTCCCAATTCAAAATAAGTAAAAACAAAAGGACTAAACATTCTTTGTGTTTATCGTACACGGCGATAGCCGTGTAATGTATGATTGAAGTCCTCTCTCCAGCAAAACTAAAATTATTAATTTCTCCGTTTCTATTCAATATATTTCGACCAAAATTGGCCAGATTGTAGATAGCAACTTTCCAAACTTTACACCAACTTTTATGCAATTCCGTGTAAGAGTAAACGTAGGGAGCTACACGTAAATTTAAAAACTGTTCACTTCTTGTTTTTGTTGTTCTGGTTCTTGTTCTTGTTCTTTTTGGCTGACACGGTTTCAGAAAAAACTACTGCACCTACCTAAAATATGAAACATGATCTGAGCCAAAAATTTCCCTGGGCTTCAACCTTACAGGGACCACTTTTTCAATTGGTCGATCCATTCTGGAGTTACGGGACCCTAAACGATCATTTTGATTGTTTTACATTGTTTTAACCATTGTATTTAGGGAACAGTGCCACTCAGCAAACTCCAAATCCATTCTTCGTGCATGCAACAATCGGCTGTATGCATAAACCTTTACAGCGCGACACCATAACCGTAAAAAAGGTACACGGATTACAAACAAAAACGTCAAGTGTGCCGTAAAAAAAGGGGTTATATGATTGAAGTTTAATTTTACTTGTTAAAATGTACACGGATAAAAATAGGTGACTTTTAATTGAAATAATCAAATGTACAATTCAGAAAATTGCATCTGTTTTAGTGTTGTGCTTTACCAATCATATACGTTACGTAAAGCACTTTAACAGATGCAATTTTCTGAATCGTACATTTGATTATTTCAATTAAAAATCACCAATTTGTATCCGTGTACATTTTATCAAATAAAATGAAACTTCAATCATATAACCCCCTTTTTTACGGCACACTTGACGTTTTTGTTTGTAATTAATATTTATAACCTAATGCACATTACTGCTCTATCAGGTCATAAAATTATTTCTCCAGGCGGCTGCGTCGGTGGCTTCCTCCGGTTAGGCTAGGTGCCACACACGTTTGCCAAGTAAAAGGTTTACCTGTCATTAGCTTATCTATCGCATACAAAACTAAAATTGACCAAAACAATTTGGAGGCAGCAGTACGGTTTCACGCGAACTAAATAGTACAGTAAGACTGCGGTTTTTTGAAATTTTACGAGAAAGTTTATTTGTGTTCCTTTTCTGTTTTGACTTTCGTTCAGTTCAACCTTGTCTTAAATCAAACGAATTAGTTTTTGTTTTCAAATCAAATAAAGCTTAGACGGTGTTGCCACCTCCGTACCGTTTACGAATGATCTAAGTCTTTTTTTAGTGCCACTGCTACCTTAACTTAACCACTTGCCATTTGTTACCTGCAGGTTATGGTCTTAATGGGTTAGCGGGAAATATTTCGCTTATTTGGCTTACTACACATATTGTCATGAATTACGATCAAACAAATGTGCCGATGAGCAAGATTGGTACACAAACGGCGTATTAAGCAATTTTTTGATGGGCACGTGTGCCAATAAAAGTAGGCTTCTTTCGGATTTTTCCTTCAATAGAATGGCATTTATTGTGCACACAAAGTAGGCCTAATGTTAGCAGCAGGAAGTACAATTAATGACTGTGTAACTTGCTGACTGTCGGGTTCACTCACCACAATTGGTGTGATTGAAGAGCAAAACGATGAACTGACAATGCACCGCCTTACAAATACTCAACAGCCTTGATAAACTTTGACTGTTAAGTTCTGTTATTAATGGGGGACAAAAAATAAATGAAAAGAAAACGCCTTTGTATCTCTTTCTTTTGCATTTGTATATATGTGCATTAATTTATAGTTTACATCAGCGTGTGTATGCTACACACAAACAAATTTTGCTCCCACGAAACTACTGTAAAATCATTGAACCATTTTAATAGAATCCGGTCAGATTTTATTATTTGATTTAAATCTTCGTTTTTATGAAGTGGCAAATTTGAGGCAACTTGGCAGCGTATGCTTGAGCGCTTTATAGTTTAATTCGAATGCTCCTTGGGACATTCGTATTGTTACTACTGTAAATTTGTTTTATGGACATGCTGCACCATTGGGGAATCAATTTTGTTTTACCACCCTCCCAGTATTTTGGGAACCTAAAAGTGGTCAAACATGACTCGATAGAGTTCTTATCATACATATGATACGCACAAACTCTTTAACTCACTGACGGCCTCAGGACTGCAATGTTTGGGGGCCGAAAGAGGGCACGTCTGGAAATTAAGTGGGCCAAGGATTTTTTTTCAAGACAGCCGCATTAGACATTTTTATTTCGTTTAATTCAACCTGAATGTAACGTAAACTGCAACACAGTCTATTTTTGTTTTTGTAAAATATGCCCCATAAACACACAAATTAAATTAGGCCACACATATACTGCAAAGTTGCTACAAAAATAAAATTAAAATAAATCAATAATATAAAAAAATAAAAAAATAACAGCTCAGTTTATTCATTTGATTTCAAGTTTAGCCTGCAAGTTTTTTTTTAGCTTTGTTTTCTGGTGGCGACCGGAGTGTTGGGGTCAGGGGGGCCGGCAGGGGAACCGTAAAATAGTTGGAGGGGGGGGGGGGGGCGGGGAAATATTGGGAGGGGGTGGGGCATGACCCACCCTAGCCCATCCCTAGCGCTGTCACTGCTGTAACTCTAATTACTTTGAAGTGAACTGGAAGTCTTAAAAATCATTAAACAAACAATACTCCTTCCCTAAAAATATTGAATATATGACAAAGTTAGGGGCGTACTGACTATATGGGAAAACGGGAGCTTTCCCGTAGGGCCTAAGTCGTGGCGAAGGCATATTTGGCTTCCATCTGGAGTTTTGACGCACTCCAAACTGAAGCCATATAGCCAGAAGGTGACAGGAATAATTTTGTTAGGTAATTCCAATCGGAAATTGAAATGCCTTTGATCTTTTACATGCCACAATCGACATGAGCACGATGCATCACGGAGCCCTTATTCTTTCTCAGGGAGTTTCACTGAATTAGCTGATGTCAGAATCGAACAGATCAAACGTCATTCGATAACATTTATTATTTTTAAGACTTAAAAAAAAAAAAACTTTGATGAAGTTGCAAATTAAACAAGGAATAGCCCTGGATGAAAATGGAAGAAGCCAGTGATTGAACCTATGTGTGTGTTTCGCAGTTTCCTTGATCTTCTTCAATACCCCCTGATATGGACAAAATAAATACCTGACAACAATATTTAAATACCTGACACCCTGTGCTTGCAAGTAGGAGTTTTATTTTAAAATAATTTTGGCATTTATTCATGGATTATCATTTCCGATTTTGAATTGTTATTGTTATAGATTCCCAACAACATTAAAATATGTACCAATTTTGTACCAATGTTGCTAACTTCCATGAGGAGTTAGCAACATGATGATCTTGAAGTAGGCCGTCAAGGTCATTGACTTTACAATCGCCTTATTCTTCACAATTTTATTATTAGCGTACTACTCCAAACTTCTTTGACGTTCATATTACACCATTTGGATTTTTAATCACCCAAGATGGTCTTCGCAAACAGATGTTAGTTTACGATGTCTATATTATTTTATTGAAAAAGGCAAGAAAGGCGATTAGTAAATTGAACTGGGAATTCAAGATGAATGCAAGATAGATGAATTCGTTAAAAAAAAACAAGCCGCAAAGACTCATCAAGTTGGTGTATTGGTTGAATTTGTGTATCAGTGGTCTTCAACCATTAATTGAAGGACATGACAAAGATGTCGAGGTTGTAAACCATTGTAGCGCAACGCCATTGCGTCAGTGTCTTATATCTTGAAGCATAGTTGGGCACATTTCAGGTACTTGGGGAAAAATAATAATGCGGTACAAAAGCTTGAATTGTGTTGAAATCGAGAGCAATGACCCACCTGACAAAAATTAACTCGTGTTTGAATGCCAGCTATGCTGCTTTCAATGCAAAATCTGCCCCTCAATAACGTTGAAAATGTGTTACTACCTAGCTCACTAGCTAGCTAGTTCGATCATCCCCATGTTAAATCCCATAGGGTGATTATTCATCGATTCCGAGATTACGGGAAGGCTTCCAGCTATGAAATTGGACGAATGGGTGCACTACAATACGAACTGCGTACCTTTTACGGTTTGGAGCCTGGGGGCGTAACAGGGATGGCGAGGGAGGGCGCGTAATTACGAAAATATTGTGATAACCATTGTTAGTATTGTCGGCATCGTCTCTCTTTGGACGGCCAAAGTTCCGACAATGAGAACGTTACTGACGGACGTGCCTAGGCACACACTAGTGTATCACAGTAAATCTAAACAACGTTACAAAGAAATTGTATTCACATCCAATTCACAAAAAATAAACCAAGTGTAAAAACAAAGCAAAATAAACAAAGCCAAAAACTGTTAAAGAGGCCGCCAAGTTGAGAGTGGTTTGGCTCTTCAAAGGAGTGATATCAACACACCAAAACTAACTAAATACAACAAATTACAACAAAATTAAAACCAAACCAAAAGCCAATAAAGAGGTGACTAAGTTGAGAATGGTTCGGCCTATAGGCAAAAGGTAGTAGCAAATTGTTGAAAACCAATTTCTTGTTGACGTGGCACTTTATTACTCATCTGCGCGGTAGTGGAGTTGAGTCAATACACAATTAAAAAAAAAAAGAGTGATTTCATATCAAAAACCAAAACTGGTAAAAGAGGCCGCCAAGTTCCGAATGGTTCGGCCCTTGAAAGGAGTGATATAAACACACCAAAACATTCTCCAACTTAATTGCACCGAATAATACTTTGGACGTTAAATGATAACTTGACATCAGTAGCAATGTTCTAATTTTTATTTTACCTTCGAATTATTAAGCGGTGCGATTGAAGGGCCGAACCATTCGAAACTTGGCGGCCCCTTTTCCCAGTTTTGGTTTTTGATATGATACGGACTACTCTATGCACATCAGTTGCTGAAAACAATGTAACAATTATTGGCGGCGGCGGCTCAAACAACAGTGGCTATACGCTGTTTTATTTTTAGTCGGCGGCGATGGCAGTTGGCTGTAAAAAGAGGCTACAAATAGCTAAACAGAAATTAAATGCTAGAGCAAACGAAAGCCTATTAAAATAAAAACATATGATACGTAGCTTAGGCCTATAGTTGAAAAAAAGCTGAAATAGGAAGTCCAGCAAAGAGCAGCAGGACATCACACCAAAAGGCAAAGAGCACAACTTAGCCGAGTGACTATTGCATCCATATTTTTTAGGAGCATTAACAAATCATTACAATAAAAACTAATTATAAGTTTGAAATGGTGATCTGTTCGCTCCGCCTACAATAGGCCCGAAACCTGTTTCCTAGTTTATCACTAACCGAATCCATTTGGCTTTCTGTCGTATTTAGTCTATTAGCTGTACATTAATTTATGATTAATCTTAACTGCTGTTACGTTCATGATGTAGTATTCATTGATTTCAGAACTTAACCCTAAGATGAGCGGTATTAGCCTGGTGACAACGCTCTACTGAATGGTCAAAAACTAATTCCCAAGGTGCACCGCGAAGTATGTGAAGGTTCCTGAGAAGGCACAGACCAGTGGCTAGCATAATCGACTCCAAACCGATCAATTCCACTCATTTCTGTCTGACCAAGCTCTTGGTTGGTTCTTATTATTCGTACGTATAGTTGTGCACCCAGGAATTTTGTTTAGTGAGGATGGGGTCGGGAGGGAAATGAAACTGGAGTTTAAAATATTGGGGTTCGAGATGCTCACGTAAGAGTTCCAATGCGCCCGGGGCAGGGAGGGGGAGGGGGTTTTAAGAAGTTTAGAACGTATTGGAGATTAATTTTTTTTTTGTGTATGACAACAAGGCAAACTGGAACACATTTCTGTTTGAAATTTGGAGTCTTTCTGGTTTCGTAATCTTCTACACCCCAGTTTTTCGTCCCATCTCCAGTTATTTCAGAATGACCTTATTTTTCCGGCTTAAACGTTTGGTTGGGGAGGGGACGGGGGTAATCAAATTCGGGAAAATGCTATAGCAATATTTGAGATAAATGATTAAGGAGATAAACGTGGGATGAATTTAATATGCCATACGAGACTTCACATAATGGCACACGCGATATTTCAGCTAATTCAGCTAATAAATTTTTAGACGAAAGATACATGCTAAGTTTGAGTTTAAGGAGAGACGATGAGATTAATTAGATATAGATGTGACGTATATAAATGAGATATGCGAGATCTGAAATGGTTGTGATACACGAGATTTGAGATAATGAGATCTGATACGTGAAAAATAAAATACGCGGTAGAAGATAAATGAGCTACACGAAATAAGAGGTAATAAAGAACTTAAACGAGATTAAGATAAATTAGGCGTACAATACACTAGATATGGTAAATATATTACGAGATTAAAAGTTAAACGAAGTATGAGATAAATTATTTACACAAGATTTGAGAGACGCAAGATCTGCGACATTCGCAAGATTTGAGATAACGAGATGCACAATAAATGAGTTAACGATACAAAATAATCAGACACATGATACGAGATATGTGAGATACGAGCTAAATGAGATACACAAGAATCGAAATAAACTAGCAGTCTGTGAACAGAAGATTTAGCTCGACTTCACTTCTCCCCCCCATCCCCAACACCCCCTCGATAAATGAAGAACTGTGACAAGAGTTGCTTTTATGATATATCTGAATTAGACCTTACTACTAGTTACACGTTCAATACGTAAATACTAAATGTAGTCCAGTCCAGAACTAGAATCCCGTTCCTTTTTAGGTGATAACTTTTTTTTATTATTCGAAACCAACAATGGCATGTAAACAAAGATATCTAGCCTGGGGGAAAACTTTTCCTTGGTGGTTTTTGGCCGCCATATTGAAAATGGCTGATTAAGCTGTACGCGACATAGAATTAGCAGTCCAGGCATAAACAAGTGTCAGAAAAAAATAGTGTACACACAAAAAATGAACAGAAGACTCTAAAAACCACAGCAGGATCAATAAAACAATACTAATTCAGTCCCTGTGGTGTACTCCCATAGAAATTTTAGTAGAGGCTTTAGTACTTATAAAATAACCAAATAAATTTGGGTATACTTACCATAGTCTGCATGTGATTCTACAGACGCCATTTTACAATGGTGGTGATGGTGATGATTGTGGTGGTGATGCTAATGGTGGTGGTGACGATGGTGACGATGATGGTGGAGATGATGATGATGATGCCTATGGTGATGCCGATGGTGGTGGTGATGATGCCGATGCTGATGATGGTGGTGATGACAATGGTAATGGTGACGATGATGGCAGTGGTGATTATGGTGGTGATGATGATGACGGTGGGTGTGATGATGAAGGTTGTGGTGATGATGGTGATGATGGTGATGATGGTGATGATGGCTATGGTAGTGATGATAATCACCATCATCAGCATCACCATCATTGTCATCACCACCATCGTCATCACCACCACTACTACCATCATCATCATCACCATCATCACCACCATTGTCCTCACCACCACCACCATTAGCATTACTACCACACCAGTTATTATCACTATCACCACCATTGTCATCACTTTCATCATGGCCACCGTAATCACCACCACCATCATCATCATCACCACCATTGTCATCGCCATCATCATGGCCATCATAATCACCATCTTCAGCATCATCACTACCATTGTCATCACCACCATCATCATCACCACCACCATCATCAATACCATCACCTCCATTGTCATCACTATCATCATGGCCATCATAATCACCACCACCATCATCAGCCTCATCACCACCATTGTCATCACCACCATCATAACCACCACCACCATCATTAGCATCAGTCTCAAGGGAGACTATCAGTGCTCTAAAACAGCTGAAATAAGCAAAAAGGAAGATTGACGGCAGCTATTTTGAAAGACAAGAAAGACATTGATCTGATTCAGTCGGCCCAGCACAGGTTCACAAAGGGTTTGTCGGGTCTTCGCGATTTAAACCATATCGAGCGCCTTTCGAGAATGGGCCTAGAATTGCTTGAACTGCGTAGGATCAAATTTGATCTTTTTCTTACTTTCAAGATTCTGAGGGGGCAAATCTCGGTTGATTTACCATTCTTCGACCCGGCTGCCAAACAGCATTACACAAGGGAACATCCCTGTAAATGGCAGTCCAGGGTTCTCATCTTGACTGCTGAAAAAATTTCTTTTCCACCCGGGTTATCCATATTTGGAATTCTCTCAGCACTGAAACAGTTTGCATGAACCCAGAATCTGGGTTCCGCAGGATGTTGAATGGGCAGTCCCTTCACACCTTCCTTAAGAGACCAAATTAGCTTGCCGTTGTATTGGGGCTGTGAGTTGTAACATCTTCGATCAGGGTCCAGTGTCAGCGGTTCACCAATCACCCCCCTTCTGGAAACCTTCCACTGAACCGTGGTAAATTTTTATTATTATTTTATTATTATTATTATTATTATTATTATTATTATTATTATAGAAAACTACAGAAACCCTTGAATTGAGCCCTCGAGAATTAGAACCCAGCAATGAGCAGGGTGTAAGGGGGGTTTCCTGTGGGACCTATGCTCTGAGGGCCTGTCGGGGAGGGGGGGAGGGCTACTGATTTTTTTTTTATGATGACTGATTTTTACGAAACTCCACAAGAGAGGGGCCTAAGTGAACCATTTCCAGTATCCGACCCTAGTAATGAGTAAAGGTTGTCACTTTGTTTGCTGAAACAAAAGTGTTGTCGTGACGCAACGAATATTTAGAATAAATTTCAATTAACCTGGCCTCGGTCAACAAGTGTTATGTGCTAATATACACAAACGGTTACACACCCTAGGAAGTTCTTCAAAGAAAGCGACGTGCCATTTTGAAAATTGAAAACTTCGGACTTTGTCATGCTGTTTAACCCTTGCATTATTTTAATTTTGTACGGTAAAAGTTGCAAATCGTCAGTCTTAACACGAAAATCCGAGGACGATTATGCGTTTCACTTGAAACTCTTCGTATGGCACTTCAATGGCCCTGTACTGGTCAATCGCTTTGCGCGCTCGCTCAATGTTGTTCAAAATGTGCTTCCTTGCTTTGTCGTGGACAGCGCTGGTGCGTTCGTTCAAGTTTTGCAACAATCTTCCGTATAGCACTTGATGTTGGAGCCCCGGTTACACTGAATTGTTTTCTATATGTTCATTGTGTCGCAATAACACATTTTGTTTCACCATAGCGACAAGCTTTAATCGGTTATGCTTATCGAGGGTACCATTTTGGGTGTTTCTGTTTTTCTCCACTGGAAGGCGTTCTGGTGCGTGAATGTCCTTATTTTACAGAATGGAAAAAAACATTAAATGACTGTGTATAAGATGTTTATTTTGATTTGCTTAATGCTTATCTGCTATGGTTTAGGAACTATGATTTTTTTTTAAATCGGTTCTTTTAGCTGAAATACCCTACGTACTAAGAAGTAGAATGCAACACGTGTCCCAGCGTGTAGCCGAGTGATTTTCAGTTTTTAATGTAACAGCAAAATAAGGTAGATCACAACAACGACCTAAACAATTTTGTATGGACAGTCTGGGTTTTTATATCACCTGACTGAAAGATGATATGTTTTGTTTGTTAACGTGTCGGCACGTGCATTGTAGATTAAAAAGACAATTTGTAAGGCACCCTACCTACCATACTCCTGATCATTGATGGGCTGGAAGAATTGTCTCATCGTTCAATCACCTTCGATGGAAACAATTCAATTCATTATTAAATAGACATTAATGAATTAAATATCCTATTCAATCATATCGAACATCCATTTTTTAAGGACAGTTAACCCTTTTAATCCAGTTAAGGACATGCAACTATTTTACCACGTGGTGACCCCAATTTTTTCTTATTTTTTCGATGTTTGTGAAAACCTTCCTTTTGACGTGTAAACTACCTTTTTTGGCCTTTTGAGAAATCACTTACGAATGAACATCCGGCTTGGCTTTTTTCAAAGTTTCCTATTTGCTGAAAAGGTAAAAAGGCATTGTTCGAATGTTCGTATCTCAGTGCTTTGTGGCACTCAGATACAAAATATACCGCCACCGCCTATTTTAAACAACTTGTCTGCTCAGCATTTTCCAAGTAATAAATATTTATCAGCATGTAACTTTCAATTATACTGTTTACTGTAGCCCAATAAATTCTTTGTGAAAGTAAGCAATCTTTAAAAGTTAAATCCTCGATAATAACATTTCAATCGCGATGGATTATTGCAAGCCATGAACCAATATTACGATATAAATTCAGCTGTTGAACTGTAGTCCTTTATTATAACCTGAGTGTGAACTATATAAGCATCACTATTTCTGTGTCCTGGCAGAAAACGTTCTCAGGGTTTAGAATGGAACCAACACACTTGCTGGCTGTCGTAGTGGTTGCTTTCATTATGGTGGCAATGGGACAAAAGCCACTTCCTGCTAAATTTGGCAAAGGTAAGGAACCCAAACATGACTTAGCAGAGAAAGCACAGCGTACTATTTACCCCAAATAGCAACCTCTTCGGTCGAATTGGAATGCTACATGTCGAAACTCCTTTTATTTGGAAAATTATACCATTACGAAATTCTTTATGCAGGCTACAACTGGCCATGAGATCAGCCAACTTCGCCTACCCCGAGTTCTTCTATAACAGTGATAATTTGTGTGTTTTAGCACAAAAGTGAAAACTCCTTTCCTGATTTAATTTCCGAAACTGAAGGTAGAGGGAAATTTGGTGGAAAGGAGAGTAAAACGTACAAATTAAGTATTTCACAAAAAGAGCACGAGTGGGATTCGGTTTGAGTATTTTATTCTTTCCGCAAAAAGATTCTCTTAAGTAATTTCGTTTTACGGTTGCGGTTTCGATTTCGATTTACGATTTCGATTTTTTATTTAGTAATTTTGTAAAGTAATTTTTATTTGCGATGTTTAGTTTTATTATGTTTACGATATTTTCCTTTATTTGGCATAGTGGTATTAGTTCCATCGGATTTCGTCATCCTACCTGTAATTTCGGTTGTTCAGCATTGCTTGCTACTTCGTATTAAACGAGTTTAAAACGTAAAGCTTCGAATCTTGACGACAAACAGCTTCGTCTTTCCGTAAAATTCCGACGATTCCCGAAGGTGACGTCATTGCCCTAATATGGGCAGAACGAGAATGAAAGCAAACCGCTTCCTCTAAGTGAGATATACTGTATAGATCTGTGGTTTGTTTGTCGGTGACCATTCAGAAACGAGTAAAGCTTTGAGTTATATAATTACTGAGTAGAATGGTGTGGTCTTTTCAGTTAAGTGGACCATTTTGCGGAGCAAAAAAAATCATTGAAATCTATACATAATGCCGCATAAAGTTTAGGTTCATAAAGTTTAGGTTAAATGATACAACAAATAAAGCCAGTCACACATTGGTTTAGTTAAAAATTAATATTTCGAAGCTTGTTTACTTGTTTTTCCCTAAACAAACTGTGTGACTGGCTATACTCTTTCATTTAATCGTACCTTTGATCAAATTTAAATGAATACTAAACCCTCACTTTACAGATTTTCTAATGTTAGCTTAGGCCCCCAAAACCCTTTTAAGACTTATAATATCTCGCTTGCCTTGATAGTTACGTCGAAATAAACAAAAACAACTGAGTCTTTTAAATCACTGACCCAACGAAACACAGCAAGAACTTGTAGCATGGAGGGCTGTGACGTCATCATTCTTAAAGGCACTTGGGGTGCGGTCTTAAGCCCTCGCGACTTCACAGCGATGCAGGATGGAGTACCAAAGACGTCAAAATAGGTCCTTAAACACTACATAAACAATACGATTGCAGCAATTTTGAGCTCGTAGACACGTAGTAACGCATCGCTTTGCACGAAATTGGCTTATGTCTGGTTAGGGCTTTAAAGCCAAACGAGACTGGCTGCTCGCGGCTGCATGGCGACGTAGGATAAAATAGGTCAATACACGCCACACTAACTATTTGAGTGCAGCAATTTTGACCTTGTAGGCACGTAGTAATGCGTCGCTTCGCACGAAAATGTCTGGTTAGAGTCTGGTTTACCCTTCTCGCTGTGAATCACGAGCCCCCGGGCGTCACTGTTTTGTTTCTGGCGCCTGCGTAGTCACGCAGACGGGTGTAGAATGCAGTTAGAAAGATGACGTCACGCCGGGTGATTCAAACGGGATTTTCCCCACTGATTGAGAACTAAGAATGCGCCGTATGCTTAAAGCAGGTATTTTGAAAATTCGTACGGCTTTAGCACTAATACCTATTGATGTCGGATGTGTCTTAACACTAATTCCAGTATCTACACTAACGACATACAAATTTAAAGTGGGTGGGGAGGGGGGTGGGTAGTAAAATTGGCAACGTT
>JAHWFP010164757.1:56749-78071 GCA_023313725.1 Lithobius niger | reverse complement strand
CGTACTCTAAGGATTTTCATGAGTTCTTCATAATGTTACTGAGGAATATCGCCAAAAGAATTAATAATTCACTACTTACCTACCGTATTCTAAACAATTTTGTTATGCTGAACTAAAACAACACTGTTCACACACACCGTTACCAGTGCAAAGCATTAGTAGTAGCAGTCGTTCACAATTTTTGTATTTCAACGTTGCGCAGCGTCACATTTATAAAGAAACGGAATTTTCTTTGGCTGTTCCTTTTTTTTTTTTTTTTTTTAATTAGGACTGGAGCTGTGCTGCTGGGGAATTGCTAAAAACTGCTCAAATTAATGCAGGCTATCCGTTCAGGAAAATGGACACTAGAATCGACACAAAAAGGTCCCAAGAACAGAATACTTGATTTTTCATTGCTGCATTTTTTACAGTAAAAGTTGCTGTGAAGATTTTCGTGAATAGGATTCTCTCGTGCACAAGGATTTTTTTATTTTTTATTCATGTTTTATTGTGTTCAATGTTTCTTCATCACTTTTCAGTTCATCATCACACACAAATCAACAAAGGTTTTATGGGATTTAGATGTTGCAATGGTGACTGTATCGATGTCTCCTGGGTTTGCGATGGATTCCCAAATTGTCCAAAAGGAGAAGACGAAATGCGATGTTGTGATTCAACTTCTGGTACGTGTGTTATTTTATTGAACGGAAGAGATATTTAACGTGAATAGAAGAAAGGCTGTAGTGAAAATTATCTTTAATTCCCCAAAACTGCGAAAAATGACCTATAAGAATTTCGTAATAAACAGCCGTGATATTAAAATCACTTAAAAAAATAATAAATGTCGACATCAAATCTTTGTAAGCGCAATGCCATTCTCAAGAGTGGTAATGATAAAAGTAAAAGAAAATGTTATTAGTAGACCTATTTTATTTTACTATTTTATCATTACCATTAAAATTGCACTGATACCAACTTTATTAATCCAATTCTCAAAATTGTATCTATACCAACATCCAAATTTAGTCTCTGGCTTAGCGATCGATGCGAGCGAGAAAGAATAGTCGACTAAATTGGAATTTTGTGTGTCAGTTTGGGGGCGAGGGATAATCGTCTAACTGGAAAATCTCATAATTGGAAGAACGTCTACCGTATAATTGTATAACGGAACGTCGTCTAACAGGAAATTCGTATTATGGAAAATCGTCTAACTGGAAATTCGTATAATGGAAAATAGTCTAATGTCCCTGCCTCACTCGCGCTGCCGCGCTCGCTTCGGCTATACATATAACATCAGAAACCGCAGTTAGATGATTATCCAGTTAGACGTTTGTCCATTATACGATTATCCATTATACGATATTCTGTTTAGATGATTTTCCATTATACGATATTCCGTTTAGACGATTTTCCAGATTTTTTATTTATGCAGATATTAGACAGTAATCCCATTAAACGATTTTCCGTTCGTCCGACGCCCCTCAGTTTGTCTGTGAGTGTGTTTATCTGTTTGGAACATGATAACGTTTATAGTTTTATTCTGATTTGGCTGATATTTCATGAGAAGGCAGCTTTGGCGCATGAAATGCACGAGTTCGAAGATGAAATGGCACCACTTATATTTTAGGAAATATTTCGGTTTTCTATTGAATGGCTAAGCCGATTTTTAACAGTAGTGGTAAGGGAGCCCGATGTATAAGACTAGTGACTCCGAGTGCTACATGAACGACACAAAGCAATTTCAAATAATATACTATAGTGAATGTTCTTTTAGTATGACGAATGCAAAAAAGTGTTACTAATGGTATTACTGCTCACTTGACACGTTTTGAAACAACACAGTCGCATCTTTTATTCTACAGCAAATGTCGCGTATGGTGGCAGGGCTATCAGACGTGCTTGTAAGGAACGGTGTTGGTGTCGTTCGCTTGCTTCGGTGTTCCCTTGCTTCATATTCAGTAATTGCTGTGTAAGGTGGAAACGAGAATACAGAAAAACTAATCATATTATAGCAGCTCTCGCTCGGCCGAGTAACTGTGATATTCAGAACTCAATTATAAGCCTATTTGAATTTTTAACCACCGTCGTAATGCAATGTAGTTTTCTTCAAAAGTCACGTAATTATTAAAATTATTGAAATACAGCTAGGGAGGGAGATACTTAGTGATTTCCTGAGCCAAAAGATGCAGACTGCATCCGTTGTCTCGAATCGATCTCTAGTAATCGATATTTTAGCGAAAAATTGTTGATACTGATAACACAAACATCGGCGATCGATCCAATCCAGAATTAATGTCTGTGCATTCGTAATTGCGACCTACGCTTGAACTTTTGTCGTAAAAATATGACGGTTCGCGTTTTACATTATACGAAAATTAAAACCCGTTAATCACTGACGAGGGTTTGCTAGAGAAATTAGAGCTTATATGTAATATTTTGACAAATCTAATCATTAGCTCCCTAGCGCTGCATATTTAAACTTGTATTCAAGAAACAGGTTATTGTTTTTACTGTCATCTCGGTCGAGAAGTCAAAGACGTTAATATTTCATTCATTTTGTGTTTTACTATAGAGAAAAATCATACTTTGCGATTTTGAAAGGCATAATGTAACCATACCTGTATCACGAAAGTTATGGAAAGGCCGTGTTTTATGCCGCTATTTAACGAGTTACTGAATGACCGTGTTTCATGTTGCTGTTTAACAAGTAATGGAATGGCCGTGTTTCATGTTGCTATTTAACAAGTTACGGAATGACCGTGTTTCATGTTGCTATTTAACAAGTTATGGAATGGCCGTGTTTCATGTTGCTATTTAACAAGTTACAGAATGACCATGTTTCATGTTGCTATTTAACAAGTTACGGAATGACCGTGTTTCATGTTGCGATTTAACAAGTTATGGAATGACCGTGTTTCATGTTGCTATTTAACAAGTTATGGAATGACCACGTTTCATGTTGCGATTTAACAAGTTATGGAATGGCCGTGTTTCATGTTGCTATTTAACAAGTTACGGAAATGCCGTTTTTCATGCTGATATTTAACCCATCATGTTGTCGTATGGCTACAGCTCACACGACAATCAAAAAACAGAGTCCAAATGCGCGCCCAAGCCATGTGAGGGATTCCTAGGGACCTGAGCATAGCGGCCATGCACAGCCCAGTGGTTAGTGTCGTCAACTCCAAACCATCTGAATGCCGGATCGAATCCCGTGACTTACAAAGTTACTTTAAATAAAAGTCACAGGAGTTAGTGTGGCAGTTAAAGGGTTAAAATCACCAAATGGAGACGCACCTCCACTTGCAGACGAAGGCATATGTTCTTTCTAACAGTTAAGAGATTGTATACATCAGCAGAAGTAAGGCTGACTAAGAAACTGAGACCACCACTTAAAGGAGCTTCAAAGCCGCTTTCCTGTGGAAAAGGAGATGTATGGCAACAGAATTTGTTCATTCAGTTAGGCAGATGTTTAGTGAATGTCAGCTGCAAAGATCTTACTCATAAACAGTGCATTGGTATTACTTGCAAACTATTCCTTATTCGTATAAAAAATTACGAATATTGCAGTCAAGTTTTCAAGTTTAATGATATGATCACTTTAATAATACTACAGTAATGAGTTCTGAAGATCACAATTGCTACTCGGCCATGCGAAAGATGCTATTAAATATTAGTTTAGTTTCTCCATTTACAGAGCAGAAACCTGTATGATTTCTGCCCAGTGCTCAACAGAGCACAGTTCTTTGTTGCTCCACTTATATCTTTCTGATCCATGCTCAACCTCGAATTTTAAGAAAAATTGGAAATAAGCCATCAGCGAAAATTATATACTAGAAATAACGTAAGCCACCTTTATGCACTTACGTTTCATCGGCGTGGAATAACCCAGATTCTAACCGGCTACCCATTTCGTCCCCAGCTCACTTGCATAGCACCTTAACCACTATGGCCACATCCTCCACTGACATAAAGATAACTCATTGAACGCGGTATTAAGGTCACAACCGTGACCAGGACTCCATTCGACCGAATGTTCTCACCCATAGGCAATGGCGATGTATTTATTTCTATTTATTTCTACCTCGAATTTCGCACCCCCCCCCCACCCTAAAATATTTGAGATAGAAATTTCATTTTTGAAGTCGTGAGTTGGCAGCACCAAAGTTAATCATTAATTAATTTCAATCAATCAAAACAAAACTGAGAACGTTATTGTGTTTCGAACTGACTGACAAACACACTCACAGATGGAAATACAAAATCCAAATTCAGTCAATATTAATGCCTCGCTTCGTTCGGCCAATAGTCGTACCACTATAAGAATTTCATTTTCCTTCTCATAACCACTGTAAGAATTTCCTATTTCTTCCTGATAACCAATATAAGAATTTCATATTCCTTCCTGACAATTAACATAATTCACAGAAATGTAATATATGCACTATCTACTTCTTTCTATCCTGTATCTATCCCCCCTGTCCTTCTTTCGCTGACTAAAGCTGACCACTTTTCCTAAGGCAAAACAAATTTAGCAGATTTGAAAAAAAACGAATCCACGTAACAGCTAGCAGCCATCATTTCAACACAACGTTTGAACGTGAAACAGAGTATTACGTCATGCTGAAATCCTTTGCAAAATGTACAGTAAAGTCCATGACTGATTCTTATCACATAGCATAAGCCACGTTTAAGGCTTATAAGATACTAAAGTAGATCTTAAATAAATTTTTATAATCATTCTATTTTGCTTGTTTGACCACGTTCGGCTGCTGATTGTTGACTTCTATCTTCATGTCTGCTCAAATCTGCTATGGACTAGACATTCCGCATAAAATACTAGGGCCGCCACATTACATGTTGACAAACAGGAGCGAAGCGTGAAATTATATTTAAGGAGAGAAAGAGCTGTTTTCCCGAGGTGGGAGTAGGCAGTTGCATCTACATTGTTGATCCTCCTTCCTCTCCTCCGTCCCTCCCATTTTATTTTACATTTTAAACTCAATCGTTTGACAACATATTTCCTGGTGGGGGAGACAGTTGTCCTGTTCACCTTGCCACTGATCGATTGCTCCTCCCTATTTTTTTCTTTTTTGTACTGAGTTTCATTCCCCTCCCTTCCTTACTTTCCTTCCTCCTTCTCCCTACCTCATCTCTCCCTCCTTCTCCCTCCCCTTTCACCTTTTTTCATTCCCTCTTTTCCTTGCCTCCTTCCTTCTTCCTCTCTCCCTTTTTAACTGCTTATGCATATAATGCATAAAGCAGTTATTGAAATACAGTCGTTTATTTGCACGGGTCACGAGTCGTTTATTTGCACTCCAGTCGTTTATTTGCACGGGTCATGCCTATCACCTAGCGTCTGGCCGGAAGTGACTAAAATATTAGTCGATTTATCATGATTTCGATTACAAGACGTGCCAGCAAATTGGAGGCGTTGTTATTGAATAGTTTGTGGTTAAATCGTTTGCATATGAAGGGTTGTAGGTCCTTGAATAAAAATTTTTGCCACTGATGTTTCTGTATGAAAAAAAAGTTGAACTGGAACTGGCCCAGCTTATTGCAGGTTTTGACAACATGCACGGAAAACGGAATTCTATCTGTTGTTGGGCTGTTGGCAAACCACTGAAAAAAAATGGCGGCTACTTTACGGTTCGTCGGCAAGGCTGTCCCAATTCTATGCATATTGGCAGCAGGGGAGTTATGTGGCTCCTGCTAATCAGGCAATTATTGTATAATCGATTATTTAGTGTAACTGTTTTTATAGTATGAATTCGACAAACGTGTGAGGCAACGGGATAGTGCATATTAGGTGCGTAGCTAACGGATTTAGAAGGCAAGGGCAGCGCTACACAATAAAGGCAAAATTATAAATTCATTCCACGATCACTTTCAATAGTAAAATAAACAATAGAGGGAACAAGTTTACTTTACGTGGCTTATGGGAAGAATAAGGGCTCCTCACCGAAAAAAAAACCCAGGACGAACACCAATTATGCTCCAACAACCTCACAACACAAAGGCAAAGGCTTTGGGGCAAAGGCTTCGTTTGGCCGTCAGAAATTAATGAAAGCCGCACTCTTTGGGCTGGCGGACGAGAGGCCGTTTTCTTCCCATGTTCCCAGCTTATATTTTTTCCCCGTAAAAAGCTTATCCCAGCTTATCCCAGCTTATCTTTTTTTCACAGTTCAGATAGGTGGGTTGTTATTGTCAGTTTCGTGTGGTTTTGTTGTTATTGTCGGTTAGGTTAGGTTAGGAACCTGCTTCGGCATTTCACTTGAGGTATTGAACTGATTGGGGTTTGGCGTTTCACTTGCCGCACTTTCGCCCAGTTTCGTGCTTTCCGGCACGGCGCGGTGCTAACTTTGGACCTTCACCACGGCCAAACGGTGCGTTTGTCCCAAAAATGGAAGAGGAAAACATAACTCAGCAGGTAATTCTTAGTCCATTAAAAAAAAAATCGGACAAGAGCCAGTTTTCTTCCCATGTTTCCTTTACGCACATGGCCCGAAATTCGAAAAAAAAGAAAAAAACCTACCTTTAATTTTCACGGAAGGCACTACAAATTGATCCCAAATTGCGGAAACTCGTTAGATCATCATTATCATAACCTAACCAATTAACTGCCCCAGTATGAAATGCAAACCCCAACCAGTTAACTACCTAGTATGAAATGCCAAACCCCAAACTTACCTAACCTAACTGACAACAACAACAAAACCACACAAAACCACACGAAACTGACAATAACAACCCGCCTATCGGAACTGTTTACAAAAAAAAATATAAGTTGCCCTGCCGACCCTGCGAGCAAATGCAAACACCGTATAGATGTACGGATTGTGGCGCTACAAATCTACTGTTTTAAGTCGTTTTAACACATTTCCGCGCTCTAAAACCAACTGTCTCTGTATTTAGGATGGTGTTGGAGCCATTTGGAATCAATATCGTAAGGATATCGAGTATATGCTTAATGTAAACTTTAGCCCAATAGAGAGCTTTGTCTTTCGTCTATGAAAATAATAATGTTGCGATTTTTTGCATAAGCAGTTTATGTATTTCTTTATGAAATTCTTGTTATTTTTGTACTGAATCCACGACGATTTTTTTCCCAGGATGTTTTCATTTTTTTTCTCAATTGCGAAACCTGTTTTGGTTGATTAATAATGTGATTGCAAATTTATCGTGAACGCGAATTGTTGACCCTCAAAACTGTTGCATTCTTTATTTGTTTGTACAGTACATTACACAATGTGAAATTCACGCTATTACAATTACGCACACCAAAAACGGTTTCTAATTATTGGTTTTTAACAATTTAGTTTCTAGTAATTGGTTTCTAACAATTTCCGATACATTTCCGTAAATTTCAGGGCCAAAATTACAAGGCTTCGATCTGATTAAACCGGCAGAAACACTCTTGGAGTTATAATTGGTCAGCATACAAAATTTCATCAAGTTAGGTTTAGTGTTTTGGTGTGAGGTTACAAAGAAACCCCGATGAACCCCTGCATGATGATCTAAGTTCACTTTGCTCGCTCTGCTCCAAAAATGGTGCTTTGTCTAAATGGGACAGATCTCCTTCTAAAGTATAGGGGAGAAAAACGTAAAATTGTAGAGATTTTATAACTAGTTGCTAAGTTTGCATTAAACATCTATGGCCTTAGAGTATTTTTTGTCTTCTCTTTTGATTTGAATGTTTGGGAATTTTTAACCGAAAGTCAGGAAAATGTGTACTTTCTGTAACTATACCTTAGATTTTAAACCAACATTTTCAATCCTACTGAGAAAATTTACAGGATGGTACAACTGGCAGAGAAAAGAAAAAATATGAATAATCCTAATGTTGACTGTGAACCGAAAGTAATTCATAAATTAACACATTATGGAGTAAAGAACCACTGCTACAAAGTTTACTAATATGTCGTCTTCAATATTTTTGTTTGTTTCTTTTAGGCAATGTACCTAAAGTCAAAGGGCCGTTCATCATGGAACTGAAAAAGAAGCAGTACATTTAATAAATAAATGTTTAAAATAAAGAACATAATTTTCACCTGATTACGACGATAATTAATATATTTACGCTTTTAACCATAAATTATAATCAGTACACTTATCACGTGATTCATTGCTTATAGAAGTCTTCTAGACTTCTTCCCCACCCATTAGACGCAGACACGAATAGAATCACGTGATTAAATCATTGATTAAATCATTCTTAATTTAATCAAACCTCGTTTGTTTTGAAAAGAAGAAAGCCGCCGAATTTTATTCCATTTTTAACATATCAAATGGCGTTTTAGACAGGCGATGTCCTGTGAGTTGATCTTGTCTTTACTTCGAATGTAAAAGCAAGCAACAGAACAAGACTTTTTCACCCGTGTTCAGTTAGACCGCCAAACGTAAATTCCACTATCGAAAAACAGCGTTTGAGGTTGCTAGCTCGAAAAGGAATCCAGCTCATCAGATATGATGAACTTGTTTACGGAACAGAATGTGCTAATATAATGCAAGCAGCGGGCTGTGACGACGCAGTGTAAAATCATAGATTCCTGCATACAAAATAATCAGACTCTTCGCCTTAAAACAAACCGCTTTTGCCCCCTACATCGTCTGAAGTTATTTCCATGGGAATATAGTCCGTGTTACACTAAAGGCCGTGATAACCCTCAACAGTTCTAGAAAGGGGAGTAAGAGGGTCAGCACTTGTTATTCTATTCTAATATTCTTATTAATAATTTATTTATAAAACTTAATTTTCATTGTTATACAGGCGATCTAATATTTTCGTTTTCTGTGTAATGCCCGTTCTTGGGAGATTTGGAAATTATTAATACAGTTAAAATTATAAAATATACCTCGGTGAAAAAATACGTGATGTCACAAATCGTGTGATCCTTCCCAACCCCCTTGTCCGACACTGCAACACTCCGTGTATCACCCACTTACTCATTTGTCTGACGTTAATTTCGGGATGTGTCGCTTTGCATTTAGCCCTTGAAGAAGACCCCCAGGTGGGCAGACAATTTAGATGTGTTCATATTAAAGTGTTGGGGCGAATAGGAGCTGCCACGCTCCTTTTTCTCTTTGTTTGCAATTCTCGCTATGCTAGTAATTTCTAGTCTGCAGAAACAACATAACTGGGCATCGGTTGTCTAAAACGCAACCCGAAGGTCCTTAAGTCTATTATCCCAAGACGGCTTTCTGCAAAAGGATGCATTTAATCGTTCTATTTCCTTTTTACTGTATCTGCTGGGTGTGGATGGAGGCCAATGGAGAGATATAAGCAAGTAAACGTGAACTAAACCCTCCTTTAAGTGGTTCAATGTATACGGTGCAATTTGGAGAACAAGAATGCAGTGCCACAGATAACACGCTTCGTTGTTGACAGAAAATAACCATTTCTCGCACTGCACAAATAAATTATTCCCACGTTAACTGCACAAATGTTACCAGTTGTTAATAAATAAAATGCATAAATAATTATTGCCATCTTATTTTGTCGTTATTGTTGATGGACCGACGACCAAAATGTTGTTATTGTGGACGTATTATTATTGTGTAAACGTCAGGAGTATACACAAAGTTTCGTAGAACTTCTTTATCAACTCATGGTATCCTCATGTATTGGTATACAGAAGCCTGGAAAAGACTGAAAATGATATTACATGATGTTATGTGAAAAACTGTAAACCTTACACTCGTACGCAATAAAATTATTCGTAAATTAGTCGCAAAAAAATGTACTGGCTGTTTCTGTGGAAGCTATTTTAAACGCAGCTCTGCAAAAAAATTTCATGAAAATATCTTACAGGTGGAACCATTGGAATACCCACTTTTACTATGTTAAAATTGAATTTTCTCAAAAGAATTAATTGGGAATTTTTCTTTAAAAATGAATAAATAAACCACGATTGGAGTTGCCTATGGTTTATGGCTTTTGCATAGCATTGGTTTGATTTTTGTACGATTCATTTATTTCAAATGACTACCAAAATTGACGTTTATCTACATAGGAGAGGCTAAGCATATAGAGTGTGATCGAGTCAACCTTTAATACGTTCACACTCTCTCTGCTTATTGTAGATCAGAAAGTGAGAGTTATGTTCCAAATAAATTCATTTGCTGGTCCCTGAATAATATAGACCCAGGTAATAACCAAATTTTTAACCACTGATCAACGTCCATTGGAGGTCCATTATTGGCCCAGAACGTCCAATCGTGGTCAGGAGCAATTTCAGATGTCCAGAAAATGACTGATGGACGTCATTTATTGGACGTCCATTTGAGGTCAGAAGAAAACGTATTTCTAACATCCAATGTTGGTCGAGCATGTCTTTAAGTCGTTTACAAGGAGGTAAATCGAAGAAGAAAAAAAGAAAACCCGTGAGTAAATGCTTTGAATGGCAACGAAGATAGTGCTAGGCCTGAGGTATAATTTGATATTTTCTACCTGAATTATAAAGATAATTTTTTTCATGTTAAGCAATGAACTTCGATCAATTATTTAAAACCTGATAGGTTGCTTATTTCAATTCAAATATTAATAGTAATTTAAGAAAACAACCGTTGTACACAAAAAAACATCTATGAAGAACTGTACGAAGTGAAGACATGAACAAATAAAATCTACCCTGCATCCTTGAAACACAGAACGCAGACTGTGTTGGAGACTGGGTAGATGGCTGACTCAGAGTCGAAGACAACAGTATACGTTTGGATCCATTATGCCCTCTAGTTATTATGGAAAGTGTAACATTAATGCATTGACTATAATTACACAGTATGGCGATATAGCAAACAAAAGGTGGTTAATGGTTATACTAACAAAGTAAATTTTAAACTAGTATCCCAAATAAGTCCATACCATGGCCAAGAGTGGTAGGAAGTGGACGTTAGTTGAACGTCCTCTGGACCTCCAGGATATTGATCATGGCCATAACTGGTCTGAAGTAGACGTCAACTGGACGTCCTGGGGCCTCCAGGTCTCGGTCATGGCCAAAACTGGTCTGATGTAGACGTCAGCCGGACGTCCTCTGAACCTCCAGATCTCGGTCATGGCCAAAACTGGTCTGAAGTAGACGTCCTCTGGACCTCCAGGTCTTGATCATGGCCAAAACTGGTACGAAGTAGACGTCAGCTGGACGGCCTCTGGACCTCCACGTGTCGGTCATATCCAAAACTGCTCTGAAGTAAACGTCAGTTGGACGTTTTTTGGACCTCCTGGTCTTGATCATGGCCAAAACTGGTCTGAAATAGACGTCAGCTGGATGTCCTCTGGACCTCCACATGTCGGTCATGGCCAAAACTATAAAAAAAAAAAAGCAAAAGTCACAAAAGGGACAGAAACATTGTTGACAAAGGGGACAGCTGACTACACATACCAAGGGCATCACACCCAGTAACAAATATGACAATGTGGCCAACAGCATACAAGGGCAGTAATTCGCCAGGACAGAAAAATCAGAGGAAAAATTCCTCACATTCAACAACACTGAACAAACCACTGAAGCAAAGCTTCAAAGTAACTATAAGAGTTAACTAGGAAATTTGTATTTCACACAAACGAGGTCATAAGACGCAACACTTTTCCCCCAAAATAGCATATATCTTAAATTGACATACAGTGTTATCCTAATGTGCTAACTTCATCCTTCCTTATTACCGTACTTTCGCCGTTTCCATTCTTGTAAAGTCCCCGTCTAAAACCACATAACCGGAGAGTGTATAAACAGTGGTTATAGCGCGCGCACAATAAGTTGAAAAATGTACACTTATTACAACAATTCCACTCAAGGTAAGTTGACAATACATACTTTTGGAATAGGGTGACGCTGTAGTACCCCGACAGTACTGTCCACAAAGCATTCCTATGAATTAACAAATGCGCGTAATGAACAGAAATAAAAGTGCAGTGAGCAGATATGACCAAACAGCCGACGTAGCATCCGTGTACATTTTTCGTCTGTATAGATGGTCGCTCACTCCTATTCACTGCAGTCCACGGATGATACAACAGGTGTTTATTTGCTCATAAATGCACGTAAATAATTGCGGAGCTTAAAAGTGGATACGTTTTCAGAGGCTTAAATTAAGTATTTTTTTGTTGGGGGGGGGGGAGTGTGTTTACGACCCCATTTATGTTCCTGGCTAGAAAACGTTTAACCACTTTAGCCTATATTATTGTGCGATTACTTTTCTTGCTTTACATAATGCACGGATCAGCCCCCCCCCCAAAAAAAAATTAAATCAAATAGCGAATAAATAGACTTTTCCAAGGGTTTTTACACCCCCTTGGCTCGTTTATTATTATTATTACTTTTTTTTTGGGGGGGGAGGGGGGAAAATTGTCCTCCCCACCCCTTTATTTATGCTACTGTAGTTTTTAATCTATATATATAATTACACAAGATCCGCAACGCAGTCAGATGCAGCAGCCATCTGCAGCACAGCAGCAAGCAGGACATACGATGCCATCTCCGCCATATACCGTGCGGAACGGCAAATTATAAGAGTAGCAGCCAAGGCCCTCTGAGATAGTAGCTGCGCCCGGAACGCAACGGCCAGCAGCGCGGACATACGATGCCATCTACCGACCGAACGGCAAATTAAATAAGGGGGGGGGGGGAGGGGGAGGGGAGCGAGACGACGCGGAATGAGCGAGCGACTCCGCTAGTATTAATGATTTAGCTATAAGATTCGAACTATAATGTACTACCAAACCACTACAGAATCGCTCAACAGACTGATCATCGCGTTTATGTACGTCACAGTGGAGGTGATTCGACCATTGTAAATACTAGTGAAGTCTCTATTGAAAATAATAACAATGGTATGCTTGGAATAGTCAGAGGCAGGGTGTACAAAAGAGCTAGTGATAAAGTAGTGAACGATGGTAATTTCGACCTACGTGCAGTGAATCGTGCTGATGTCCCTTCGACCTCTTTTACCAAAGTTAAGAACTCGGAGATGGCCACTGGAATCATGAATAATGAGAGAAGTGAAGCCAATTTAGAAACTCACACTAATGCTGACAGGTTTGGAAATGACGAAGAAAGCTGTGACATCAGCACATTATGACGGCAATATCGAGGTAGTCTCTCAAATGTTGATATGGCCCTTCTTTAATCATGATTGCCGACCTGTCTGGCTGTCCGTATGTTGTGCATCAATTGAGAGACATATTAGCTCCCATTACAGACTTAGGGAAAGTGGTGGCCATTTGTCCACTGAGATCAAGCAATGTCTTTCAAATTGTCTTTGCAGACGTAAACACAAAACGAAAGGTAATGTCCTCTGGTACGTTAAAGTTGGACAAATTTCCAGCCAAAATTTATGATTTGCATACTCGGGTTTTCACATGAAAATACATTGGCTCCCGTATGACATTACAGATCGCGAAATCAGCGCAGCCCTTGCTAGGTTCTGGACTCTGGCTGACTATAAGTATAGGTCATAAAACAAAATCCACAAGGGTGAAAGAACCCGCCAAGTTTCAGCCAATCAAAGTAGTGATATCTGAGCCAAAAAAGGTTGCCACCAAGTTACTACATTAGTTACCAAGCTAATCCTACCGAGTATTAGATCAACGGTTAAATCAAAAACCTGACCATTGCTACTATCGGTAGTGACGGTCACGTTTTTGATTTAATGTGTGAGGTAATAGTAGGTGGGATTAGCTTGGCAACTAATGTGGTAACTTGGTGGCAGCCTTTTTGGCTCTGATATCAATACTTTGATTTGCTGAAATTTGGCGGGTTCTTTCACCCTTGTGGGTTTTGTTTTAGATATCACTTCTTTTGTAGTGTCTTATTTTTGCCATTGCCCATTCATTTACTATCTGGCCAAGTTTGGTTGAAAAATTTGAATATGAACGGGGATATAAATTTTTTTTTAGTTTTGCTGGAGTGTGGACTTCAATCATATAAATTAAAGAGTTTGCTGATATCCATTCAACCATCAACAGTAAGTAGCGCGGACTGCGGAATTGTTAAGAGCTTAGTGGCCCGAAGCCATACGCCCTACTACAAACAAATAGCGCGTGCATTTTTGAACAATGTTGTGTTGCCGATTATTTATGGCAGTACGTTTGCATTGTTACTCGTTCTAAAAAGGACGGCATAAGGGCTTTAGCTCTGGTAAGAACCAAATAAATAAATAAGGAGTAATCCTTATTTTGATCACCGGCGGCGTTTTCCCAACAAACAGAAAAATAGTATTACAAATTATTACAATCTTTTTATTTAATGTCTCAAATGTCTCAAATGTCAAACCTTAAAAGGCACGTATTAGAATATTAAAAGAGTGTTTAATACCAAATTTCATTTGTATCTATCGCATAATTTATTTCATATGAGCGGAATTAGTCAGTAGTCAGTAGTTAACTGAAATCAACGATCTTCACGCACTTTTATGACATTGATACAGTTTATGCACGTGATGGAAATACAACTATTGCTTGTCATGGCACAAAGACTGCCCATTTCCAACAAATTTCAAGCTGCTTCGCATAGGTATTTATCCTCGCCATCGTGAAATACGTTCAGCTCTGGTTTCTGTTAAAGTACCAAAAGCTAGTGGCCATGAAACATCAATGCAGGAATAAAACAACAACTTTCTTACAATGAAGTTACAATGAAGTCTGACAATTATTGAACTTGGCGGGCGGATCACTAGCGTGGGCCTTGATTATCAGCCACCTTTCCAATGAGTGAGATATATCTTAAAATGATGCAGAAAGCACAGCAGTACAATATAGAAAATCTATCGTAACTTATTAGAAAATTAATATAAGTTAATATAATTACCCTTTTTAGAAAACATACATCTTCATCTTTTATTTAAGCCTAATTACATCTATCTTAATTAGTACGGCTACTGCAGAGTTTAAAGGTAGAACTTGAGGTAAACAGTTGCAAAAATAACAGTGCTGCATGCAACCTAGATAAACTGCCATAGCTTAGCTCCTAATTAATATAAATCATTATAATTACCCTTCTTGGAAAAGATACATCTTCATATTTCATATAATCCTAAACACATCACTTTATCTTGATTTGAACAGTTACTGCAGCAGTTTAAAGATGGCATTTGTTGTAAAATAACACTAAAAGCACAGCTCTACAATGTAGAAAAAATGCCCTAGCTTAGCTTCTAATTAATAATAGTTTTAATTACCCTTGTTGGAAAACATACATCTTCACCTTTCATTTAAGCACAATTATGTCAGTGGATTTAATTAGACCTAACATTGCAGTTGTTTAAAGTCAGGAATTACAATACACATATGCACTGTTGTATGTAGAGCATACCTAACGGTCTAAAAGAAATTCATTGATGAATTTGTGCCAGAAGGGTTAATTTTACATAAAATAAGCATAGTAAATATTTTTAAGGAAATTTATTTCTTAACATAATTGGTAACCGGTTTATTTTCAATCAGATGAACGGTTTAGGGCGCTAGAAGCAAAAATCTAGTTTCTGGTTGCCATATTTGGACGCCATCTTGAATCGAGGACTTAGGGTAAAACTGCTTGGTGGACTTCTTTCAGTCTATGTGATTGAATTTTGTATTTAGTAGGTAAGGTACCACTTTCCCAATTTAAAGTGAAATATTCAAGTTTTAAGCGCTTCATTTCATCGACTCGATAGTGTGGGATATTATGCGGTTTTCGAGTGCTAAGATGTAACATTACCTCACACAAATCTTTTGAGCAATTTTGATTTTTACCAAAATTTTTCTCGATTTACACCCTTAAAAATTATAGAATCCTCTGAAAATCACTGTTCTACCCCAAGAATCACTAGGGACTCTTTTGATTCTTTAATCTGGTGAGAATATGAAGTTATCCTGCAAGTTTCAACCCTGGCCGAATTAATGCATTTTTCACCCCCATTTGGGTCTATTTTTCCTGTACTATGCATTATATCTAGACAGGTTAATATGGTATGACTAATGTCGAGACGGGTCTTGGATACAAGAAAAAGTAAGGATCCAATAAGTGACTGGTATTGCTGTTTGTCAGCTGGGGGCGATTGTTCAGACTGATCGATGTTTTGACTGACTAACGAGGGTGTAGAGACAGGTTTGCAATTTAACACCTGAAACGTAGTGAATATTTTTTGTAGCTAGGCAAGCTGGGATACAGTTATACCTTGTGTGGTAAATACAAGTAGTAACCCCAAATATAAACTGTTCATGGTTTCAATAATAGTTAAATGTTTGCCAATGTCCAAAAGGCCCCGTTAATAAGGTCATCGGCCCCAGAGAAGCACAAATCGTCGACATATATGCCGACTAAAAAGAACTCGCTACCTACAGATTTGTGGAAAACACATGGGTCCCACTAGCTTTGAATAAAGTGGCAATCGGTGAGAACAGAGCACAACTTCAGGTACCACAGTCTTCCCAATTGTTTCAAGCCATACAGTGCCTTATTCAGTTTACATACAAGGATACCCCCCCCCCGGGGACCTTATAGAACCCCGGTGGGGGCCGTAAATAAATTCGGTGAGAAAGGGACCCATAAAGATAGGCGCCCTGGATGTCTGCTGTCCTGAAGGTGTATCGTTTTAAAGCAGTAATGGCCAGGAAAATACAGAAGGAAGCAGCCCTCATGACTGGCGAGGAACATTCGTCGTAGTCAAGGCCTGGCCGAGCACCCAAGCGCAACTGGGCGGGCCTTGTACTTTTGTAGCAATCCGTCCTTGTTGTATTTTTGGGCAAAAGTCCATTTGGAGTTCATGACACGATCGGCGTCATGGGATTACATCCCCAACCTTCATGTCCTCCAAAGTTTGAATCTCCGCCACCATTGCCATTTGCCAAAGTCGAGCATCGGGACGTTTTTGGGCATCACTGAAGCCAGTAGGTAACGGGTCAGAACAGGCTACATTATTACATTTTACCCAAATCTCATACAATGGGAAGGGTTTTTTAAGAAAGGGCCGACCCCTCACCCCCTTCACCCAATGGCTAAATTTAGTCTTAAGGGCGTAAAGGTTGGACGTGGGGGAATAAACAGACCCTAGGTGGTGACTCTGGAGGGATAGACTCCCAGGACGTGTCAGAAAAATCAACATCACGTTCAGTAAGATCTACGTTAGGCGGAAAAGAGAAGGGAGCACTGTGACGCAAGACACAGGCAGGTGACCCACTGTTATTGATGGTATATGAGGGTAAATCAACAATAGGTACTAGGGGCTGCATAACCACAAGATGGGGTGGATCAATAACATGTTTGGTGGGTGGAACACTAGGGTGTGGTAGGATAAGGGGAGTAGGGACAGCATTGGCAACGGGAGGTTAATCAATCATATCGCTTGGACAGCCAAAGAGAATATTACTGACACCACGCGCATGAACTGCTCCGACTTCCCTCAACACAGTCTCCCCGTTTATATCAAACAATTCGTCTACCCTGAGGTTAAGGTGGAAAAGGTGGTTTTCCCTAGTACCATACATCGCTAAATAACGTGGTTTTAGTTTACTGCGTACATACACACCATTGTCCCTCAAATTGCTGTTAAATCCACTATTTAGAAGGCGTGATGCTGACAGCAGATTTCGTGTTGCTGTAGGCATCTCGACAACATTTTTTAGAACTATTGGGTGTTTTAGTGGTTTGCCCCTTCTGTCAAAACCAGTGACGCGCAGGTCACCTATTAGTACACCTATAGCAGTTAGGCCATTTGACGCCAGCGCAACGCAAACTCTGTGACATTTTGTCATATCTATTTTCTTATAACAATGGGCTATAATCACAAGCGATGCCCCACTATCATGTTCGAACACGTGGGAGGGTTTTAGGGGTCCCCTGTGACCATTCCCATGCTTATTATTATGTTGTAATACATACGAATCTGAAGTTTCGTTGACTTGCTGCTGGGGTCTGGTGTTTTGCACATTTGGTCCTAACGCATACGCAATATGAGTTTGACAGAAAAAGGGCACATTATCTTCGTTGTCTAATTGTTGTTGGTAATTATTAGAAGCAACATTGTTACTTGAAAACATCTAGTTCGCTTGTGGAGCCCGCCATGCGGGGTCATTCTCGGGTTGTTTTGGGTCCTTCTGAGTGGCGTTTTTTGGCTTCCTGGACGCAGCGTTCCCACAACAATTGGCGAGATGTACCCATCCGAAGCACGTGCGACAACGTGGTCCCTCTGGGTGGTCAGACTCCAAGACCCTGTCGCAGGACCAGAAGGAATGTTCAAAACTTCTGCAAAATGCACGACGGTTTAGTACGTCGTTGCCTTCCTGGGTGGTTATTTTGGACGGGTGGACGTTTATTTTCTTGTCTTTGCGTGGGAGGTGAGTTAGAGAAGTAGGCATGGTGTGTAGATAGAGGATCGGACAGATAAACTGAGTTGTACTAGGTCCTTGACGTTTGGTGTTTTTTAACATGAGTAGCGGATTCAGTTGATAGTAAGTTTTGCTGCTGCATTAGTACAATTTGCTGTAGGTGGTTTAATTGTTGGGGTCCATAAGGGTCCATACTTGCATGTGTCAAACTGTCCACTAGTTCACTCTGTATGAGCGTTAAAGTAAGTGCACGGCCGGATTGGATAAGGGATTCCCTTGTCATTGCCAAGCTCGGATGTATTACACCTCTCAAAATCCAAACGCATGCTTCAGGTTCAGTAAGTTGATATCCTGCAGCTATTACTTCTTCCATTACACACCTTGCACGTCTTATATAGGTTATAGGTTGGTACATCATCTGTATTTAACATCTGGATGTTCATCAATTCTTTTAACTTGTGCATTTGTTCAAATGGATCAATTCGTGCAAAATCAGCGTTTAGGCGCTCTCAAATGACTCTTGCTGTTCTTGTAGCGTGGAATACTACTGAGAGGCCAGGAGAACGTGTCCTTAAAAGCTTCAGTTTACACCAGCTGTCCCCCCGGCGTAACATACGCCGGTCTAGTCAGTTCCCGCATACCTGAGCGAAATACAGCTGTAGTGGGCAGTATGGAATAAAAAGGGCGCCAACTGCCCCCTGCCTCCTTCTCCGGACTCCCCTGCGGCCTACCCACTTACATTCTGCTATAGTCTGGTCAGATTTCTCCCATCCCCCCCCCCCCTGGTAACCCCTTTCCCGTCCCGCACCGCCTGCCCCCCCCTCTTCCCCCGGATGCGGATTCCCCTATTGTGTGGTCGGAATATCCCCATCCCTGCTTCCCCTCCCGTGCATAATAATGATGAATTTGCTTGCCCAACCTAAGCGTATTATACAGGGTGGTCCAGAAGTCGGGCCTACCTGAATATATCCTAAATGGTGTCAAATATCCTGAAAACAAGTTTATAGTAATAATGAGTAAACAGCGGGGATTCAGATGAGTGTAAAGACGATGACCTTGAAGACCTCCATCAAGGTCATCGCGTTGCTAACTTCTAAAGAAAGCACCGTAGACCATCAGTGCAAATTTGAAAGTTGTAGGTAATCATTAAAAACTGCCAACCCAAGAAACAGAATGGAAATCCGTGTAGAAACGCCAGAGTTATGTGCAAAATACCCTTTTTGCACATAAACTTCACTGCAAGAGCTACTTGTCAAGCAGTGAAGCAAATGGAAAGGTTAGAAGGCAGTGACCAGCTAGCATCTCCGGTCTGTTGTACACAGTTATCCCAACGCTGTTTATTTCATGTTTGTTTGTTGTTTTACGGGTATTAGCCAGTTTTGTGTATTTCATTGCGTGAAATTTGAACAATGTTTCTGTCACCATTTTATTGTTCAGAACCAACGGGTGTGGTATGTGGTCAGACATGTTATTAGTGGGTTCTAAACAAATAACATGGGCGTACATAACTGTAACGAACTTGTAAATAAATTAATTGTAAATAACTTTGTAAACAACTACAAAAGCTGCAAACTTGCAACTTGCAACTGTTTTCGTAACCTCTACTATTGAGTCAGAAATGGAAGATTAATTTTGACCAACAAAAGGGGGGGGGGGGGGCTTAAGGGCCCAACTTGGACCATCATGTTTGTGTGGAATAAAAATAAGATAGAAATCAATCAAGAAGGTGCTCGAAATGGTGTCCCATCTCATTGCGGCATGCTTGTGCCCGTGACGTTGTGGAATGTAGTACCCGTTCGAATGTTGCTGCTGGGATGGCTCTACATGTTGCACGTATCCGTTCCTTTAGGTCTTCAGCTGTTGTTGTGGGGGTTTCATACACTTGGGTTTTAACGTGGCCCCACAGGAAAAAGTCCAGCAGAATTAAATCTGGTGATCGAGCAGGCCAATCCGTTGGGCCAGCTTGACCGATCCACTGTCCTGGGAACAAAGCGTCCAACCGCTATCGCACAGTTCTACGGAAATGGGGTGGGGCTCCATCAAGTTGGTACCAAATTGCCTGCACCGTCGCTAGTGGCAGGTTGTCCATAACGTCAGTTACAACGTCATCTACAATGAGTTCAAGGTAGCGTTCCCCATTTAGAGTTCCATCGTAGAATCCTGGGCCAATGATGTGGCCATTTAGGATCCCACACCAGACATTAAACCGCCATTGTTCCTGATGTCGGGCTTCTCGCAACCAGTGAGAATTCTCGTCTGCCCAGTAGTGCACATTGTGCGTATTCACGATGCCATCCCGTGTGAATTGCGCCTCGTCCGTCCAAAATACATGATTGAAAAATAAAGGGTCAGCAGTAGTTCTTCCCAAGAACCAATCGCAGTACTGCAGACGGGGGTCATAATCTGTTGCTCGCAGCGCCTGATGAAGATGAACATGGTATGGATGGAAACTGTTCCTCTTCAGGACACGTAGGACAGACTGATGACTGATGTCACGTGCCCTTCCAACTGCACGACTACTGGTATGCGGGTTTTCGGCTACTGCTGCGAGAACCATCACACTATTGTTGTCGTCTGTTGCAATTCCAGGCCGACCTGTTCGAGGACGGGCTACAATGCTGCCCGTTTCCATGAAACGAGCAAGTGTCCTGTTGAACGTTCGTATTGTTGGATGCCTTTGTTGAGGATGCCGTTCTGCATAAATTCGAAGAGCTTCACGAACATTTTCGTGGGCCAAACCATAGCACACGATCATGTCCCCGAGTTCTGCATTGGCGTAGGCGGCCATCTGAAATTATAGTGTTCTGTGTATCTGGCTGAAATTTGCTAGCTAAAGTGCAGTTAATTATTTACTCATCAGCCTAACTGAGAGTAGTTGAAGTACGGCTGAACTGCGCTGAAGTGCAGGTAATTAATGTCTCATCAGCCTAACTTGGAGTAGTTGAATTATGGCTGAAGTGTTCTGAAGTGTAGTTCTTATTTCTTAATCAGCCTTAGGGATGGGTCATTATTAATGGCGACTGGGGGTGGGGGGGGGGGGGG
>JAHWFP010164757.1:38150-49718 GCA_023313725.1 Lithobius niger | reverse complement strand
CCTGCCAACACAAACATACATTCCCCGTTATTTTTTCGGCCCTAGTGAAGCCTCATGGCCAGGAAAAAATGGCAGTATCCTGTGTTTGGCAGTAACAATGCGCTGAAGGAAACTACATTCCTGTGGCAAATCATCAACCAGTTTGTGTAAAAAGGTTCACATGCAAAAAGGCGAATTGGGATTGAAGGAATAAAATTAAGGAAGGGATTGATTTTTTTCTTTATCAACAAAAGTCAACACACGATCGCACGTTTGTTTCATTCAAGAAGTTACCTTCTAAATGCTGTGCTTTTTCGATGCGTTTCAACCAGTTCTTTTAGTGAATTAATTTTTTTTTCCATCTATTTCATGCACAATTTTTTGTAACTGTTCCTTTCTCTTGGGCCCTGGTGCATACATAAACTGACTGCCGTATCTACTGCTATTTTTTCACGTATGAAAAGCTAGTGATTTAATTAAAAATAGAACCTAGTTTCGTTTCTGTATTGTACCACCATTCAGCATTTTTTTGTTCATTTCAACATTTGTATTATTACGACCATTTTCAACTTAACAGCACGCAGTGAAGAAATGTTACTGTAGTGTTCAAATACCACGATGTAATGCAAGAATAATTTAAGGCATTCCGTGAAAGCTACTTTATTAGCAGCAATTTTCGCACAAATGTATAGCTATGAATAAAGATTCGGTATTTTAACGAGGCCTATCGTTAAGGTAGTTCTCGGTATGTGACGCGAGCAAGGAAACCTTTTTTTTTGCAGTATTCAATAAACAATTGTAACCTTTAAAACAGTTTTTTTTTAGCTAGAGTCGGCAAATGGTTTTAGTATTTTTTTATGGTCCTAGTTTTTTTAGTCATGGGTAGCCTAGCTGTTAACCTTGAAATTTTTTTTAAATATCCAATATCTAATTGCTCGGTTGGCTGTTAAACTAAGCTTAGTCGGTTCCTAATTTGGTTCACACCAGCCAACTAATTAGGCTTGAAGAAATTTTAGACTTATCTTGTCTTTTTTTCTGCATTACTCAAAGAGTATAATGGAACAGTATTTTCTTTTACTTGCACGGTTTTAGTCTTCTTACAGCCGTACCGGCTGAGAAGACTATTGCACCGACTTTGTCCGTCCGACGCCTGAGACGACCACTATTTACAACGTTAGAGTCAGTGTCAAATTTTAGTAAAAAAAAAACACGGTAAATTAAAACATCGTTACTTCCTTATAGCTGATAGGCTTCTTCGACGTAACTAAATGAAATAATAACATTTGATCGTCGAATTGAAATCCTAAGTACACCACGCAGCCGTAAAAACAAAAAGGATCATGCTTCGTTTAATTTCGTCGCTTGTTGCATGAATATATTAGGCTTACCGTCGAACCAAATTCTGCATTAAGCCTATCTGCCATTTAAGAAATAACAAAACTGCACTTAATAAAAATTTGGCCTAAAATCACGTTACCACGGCAACGTCAAATTTCTACGAGTCGCTGCTGCCTTCAACAGCATAATTATGACGCCCTCTTTTGCGGCTCTCGCGTCACTACATAGGCTACGTTGCGCATTACGTTGTAACATTAGTTGTATGCCCGGAGGCGCTCCATGTTTGCAAAAATAAATAGGCTACAATCCAAATCTCCGTTGGCTGCTACGTACGAAATTAAAACTACAGGTAACAATTAGGCCTAAAAGCTGACAATTAGCCTACACCTAAAATGTAAAATAGCCTAAAATTTAACTCATTTTTAACCGGCAGTTATGATAAATACTGCTTTTAGACTGTAAAACAGCTATTGCTGTTGCAGCTCCTGATAAAGGTTTGCACCTCAACATTGGAAGTGGCAGAACTGTACAGAAGACCGGTTGCGACTACGTAGTTGTTGTAGCCACTTGTTTCTTTTGTGGCAACTTTTTTTTGTAGTCATTATCAAAATGACTCTACTAGTTCTATATTTGTGACATTCCAACTTTACTCTTTTCCTGGACCTATTGGCTTCTAAGTAGCTATCCATTCGCGTAAACTACACAATAGTCGTGGTGCCGACTGTTAACCTGTTGATCAATCAGTAGGCAATGGTCTGGTGCCGCCTGTTAAACCTATTGATAACGAATGAACTCGTCCTTTTTAATAGAGACTGGGGAGGAGAGGGAATCTTTGTGTGAAAAAGCATCCATCTCATAATCTATCGTATTCCCTTCTTAGGGTGGGTTTTACGACTCGCCTTTGCATTCTCTCAGCTAGAACTCAATCGCGATGGCAAAGTGACATTGCCATGGTAACAACGCCAAATGGATTAGCTAAATCCGACATCGTTTGAGTAAATACTTGCCGTCTTATAATCCGTGCCAATAATATAAAGAATTCCTCATGACGAAACAATTTTCCCAAACGCTTCTGAACTCACGTTATTTGCCGTTTTCGTTGCGAGGCGGCAGACATAAAACCGTGCCATGTTGGAATTTGAGGTGATTTCTAGCTTCTAGCTGCGAGAATGCAAAAGCAAGTGGGTGCGTAAACGTGCCCTTAGTTCTTTTGTTACCGTACCCCACTGATAATCCAGTTTTAAGCAGTCAAGGGCACCTTAACAAAACTACAATATGCATGTAAACAAGAAATTATAAATTCTGGATCTAAATAAAGAGAAATATTTACTTTTATTTTGGAAAAAAATGGTTCGTCGGAAAAACGAAAGTTTTTCGGCGGCCTGTCATTACATCGTACTTGTCAACTTTTAGGCCTAATTTTAAGCAGCGGTTTTACGTCGCGGTGGTAACATGATTTTTAGGCCTAATTTTCATTTTTTAAGCCTAATTTTTTTTAAATGCAGTTATAGTTTCGTAATTAGCAGATAGGCCTAATGGAAAATTTGGTTCGACGGTTCATTCATGCAACAATGCAACGAGACTATTTTAAACGAAGCTAAAATCCATTTGTTTTTATTGTGTGTTATCTTAGGATTTCAATTCGACAACCAAATGTTGTTATTTAATTTAGTTACGTCGAAGAAGTCTGTTAGCTATAGGGAAGGAACGATCTTTTAATTTGCCATGTTATTTAACTAACTTCACACACTGAATATAACGTTGTAAAACGTGGTAGTCTCTATATGGTATGCGAAGTTGAAAAAAGCGACGGACGGACGGACAAAGTCGTTGCAATAGTCCAGAATAGTACAGAAGACTAAAACAATGTAAAACAATAAAACTGACCGTTCAGGGTCCCCTAAGGGCTCGTTTACGCAATGACAGTTTTCTTGCTCACTAGCTTTTACTTGATCAATACTAAACCTGATGGCTGCTTCCACAGCCACCTACAGTAAAGACCGGATCAGCTTTGCCTTCCACAGTGCTCTGCTAGAAGGCGCGACAAATACCGACGCGACAAGTTTGCCAAGTGGCGTCATCGGTTGACAGAATTTGAAACCCTCGTCGGTTAGTTTGAAATTTCGCCGCTTGGTGTAGAGATGGCAGCACCTGGCAAACTTGCGCTTCCTTCTATGTCAATGGTTCATTTTACGTGCCTAATTTGTCTTGATCTGATCCGGCCTTTACCGGAGTATGCGGCTTTCGAGTTGTTTATGCGTATTAGCAAGACCATGGCAACGACGCAGACGCAAATCTTCTCCTCGTGCCTCGTGACACGGCGTACGATGCCTGCAACATTTGAGCGTCGAGTTACGACAACAAGAAAACAATTTTTACTGCAGTACAAGACGACGGACTGTTTTTTGTATGCCGGCATTCGATGGTTTGTCTTCGATTCGATATTTACGAAATGGACGCCATGTTGGATTTTGAATTCTCGCTGCGAGAAGCTATTTATTCTACCGACGTTTGATCAATACTAGAAGCTGTAACTTTGAGGGAGAATAGCAAATTTTGGAAATAGCGTGAAATGACAACAATCTTAAAAACAATCGTACTGTAGCACTTTGTTCTTTATCCGTGTTGTTGAAAACATACAATTTGTTATCTATTACCGCACTCATTTAGTAGCAACGGGAAACTAATCATAAATAAATAACGGTTGACTAGCAAATAGCATTCGGTGACCGAGAATGACTTATTGCTTAAACGCGCCCTAACTCTGGAATGGCTCGACCAATTAAGAAAATGGTCTCTTTGAGAGTGAAGACCAAGGAAATTTTTGGGTTAGATCATGTTTCAGATTTTAGGTATAGGTGCAGTAGTTTTTTTCTGAAAAGGTGGCAGAACAACAACATTTGAACAGTTTTCAAATTTACGTCTGGAACATAATTGCATAATTTTTTATATAAATACCTTCGACACCTATCTACTATCTGGCGAAGTTTGGTCTAAAAATATTGAATAGGAACGGAGGAATTAGTTGTTTTAGTTTTGCTGGAGTGAGGACTCACGCATGCGGCTACGCCACGTATGATACAGTAGTACGTATGATAGAGTCGTAAAAGCCAGGAATGCATTGTCTAGTGATGTTGACAATGCTGCTACTCTAAATTGCGATCAATGGAGAGTCAAGTAGTTGTTTTATTGAAACAATGTCCTGTCTATCCGGTGACTGATCTGTCTTCTTATAAATTATTTTTTATTATTTCTTTAATGGGCCAAACATTAGTGGATACCAGTCTGTGTTCTCTCCCTTCCTCTTATGACTGTGTGGGAGAAAGTTTTTATTATTATATAAAATAGTAATTTACCGTGCAATAAACATAAGTGGGGCTGCAAACATAAATTTGTCTTTATTGTAATTTCTACTACTTCCTGATGTTTCATGTTTTAGCTCCCGGAAATCCCGTATGTCAAGGGTATGAATTCAGATGCGACGATGGTAACTGCATCCCCAATGAATGGATTTGCGACAACTTCGTAGACTGTGACGATGGCGAAGATGAAGAGATGTGCTGTAACAGAGACACTGGTAAGTGGTCCAACTTTGGCGTTTATTTTACTGGCCAAGCAAGTTCAGCAAGCGAGAGCTTCTTTTATGCTTCGAAACTCGGTCTTGCATACCTGTTACTACACAAAATGAAAATTGTAAAACAACTAAATAGAATGCCAACATCGAAACTCTCATCTGTTTCCAAAACCTCGTATGAATTAGAAACTGGCCATATCGTTTGCTTCGTTTGGCATCGATTTATGCTTCATGTAATTTCTTTGCTCCCCAGATCATCACAAAATCCATGTACTTATTATTTCGATGCAAACTAGTTGCAATTGTTGCTCACGGTTCGTTCACTACATTTCTCAGCCCACCTACATTTGATCTGCATCAGGCCATTTTATCAACACCAAACCATCAATCGAAGGCCAGCTGAGATAAAGCTTGTTGTGTGCTTTTGTGGTTTGCGACAATGCAATAACAAGTGGGAGCAGTGTGAAAACATGGCTTCCTACTAAACCGTAATATTTTACACCATGAACAGCTTTTATGTATTTCATTACTAGAAGTTGTACCCGGGTTCGCCCTGGGTATTGTTTCGCCCGTGGTTGTTTCTCAGTTTTCGGTAGGTGTTGCTTAAACGTTGAATGCGACGGGCAATTTTCCTTCTTGGAATACTCCCATTTTCCTTCCATCCTCTACCTCCCCCCTCTCCTCCTTTCCTCCCATCCTCTCAAAAAGCTTACCTTGCAGATTCAGTTAACATCTCATATGCTTAATGGTAACAGACGCATAGCCTCCTTCCCCACCCTCCCAATCTCTTCATTTATTAAAGAGCAAAGCTAACAGACGCACTGCCCCACACACGGGCATTTTCCGTTCAGACTCCTCCCCTCCCCCCCTCCATTCCCAGTTTATCGCTTTAGCTAGATTGATCCGTACCTTGTGAAAATGCCGCTGAGATGCCCGCGCAGAGCAAATTGTCAGTCGAGGTAATTGTGTCAATTTCAACTTTTTAAGGCAACAACGTACCAGTTTAAACTTCTGACCACAGAATTAACACGCCTACCTGTTTTTTATTGTAGGGGTTGCTTCGGGGGTTCTTGTCGTAGTTTTAGCTTGGGGATGGGGGGGGGGGTGTCGTCCATTTTGCTATGAGACTTTGCCTTATAATGTAGATACATGGTGTTCATATTGCTATTTACATTATATAGTAAGTATATTCCATTAATGCCATTCATTTCTTCTATTAGTTTTTTTATCATTATACACACAAGGTGTCCCAAAAGTCAGGAGTCACTCCACTTTTGCCACAATCATCGTAGATGAATGAAACCGTTTAGTTGGTACATTCTCGAAAAAATCAACCCATTTGTGAAGTAGGGCAGGTGGTGCTCCACCCCCCCCCCCCCCATAAGAGCGCCTCTGGTGGACCTAGCTTTGAACGGAGGGTGCGAATAACCATTTTTGTGAAGCTGGGTGCGAATAACGTAAACAGAATGTGGTTTGCGGTTTGTGGCAATCTTGAGAACCGCACGGAATGTAACTTCATGTCCCATTTGGAGAGTCTAGGGTGCCACGAAGTAGGAGGGGGGGGGGGAGGGGAAAGACAATTAACGAGGACACGATGTTGCAACGAATGAATGAAACATACGAAGTATCTGAGGTATTAAGGTACTTCGTATGTTTCAGTCCTTCATTGCAACGTCGTTTCCTCGTTTATTGCCTGCTCCCCTACCCCTTGCCACTTCGTGGCACCCTCGCCACTCCAAATGGGACAATAAAGCTCCATGCCATTAGTGCCATCACCCGACTTACTCACTGTTTCCTTTTGTGTGTGGGTGGGTGGGGGGGGGGGGGGGGTTCCCCCTCCTGTATGTGTTTGGTGTCGACGGCCACTTACGGTCCGGCACTTCCTTGTTGATTGTCGCCATCTTGATGGTGTTCGTCGTCGTTTCCGTCTTCCGCATGACATTGCGCGTCAATTGGGCGATAAGTCTGTCCTCCTGTCCGGTGTTTTTCAATTTTTGCAGGAGGTACAGAAGTGCGACATGATTTAGATTAGGGGTTTGAATAATATCTCTTTCATGTGTGGTGCAGTGGTAACCCGGACCACTGTACTGTGACTGAGGTTGGCGCTAATGACCTAGCTGTCGACGTGCCATTAAGCCTCAATCACCCCCCCCCCCCTCATTAGTGCCATGATGCAGTTCTCAGGACTGCCATAAACCGCATTCTATTTACATTATTCACACCCACCTTCACAATAACTTTATTGAGGGGTGGGCGGTCACTTGTTGCAGACATGTTCAGCAATTACTTTGGTTTGGGTGGAGGTATCGAGGCCCTGTTTGCACGCCACTACAGCATTTTAGCGGAACTTTCAGATGAGGTACGACTCGACTCTCCTTCCCATTTTATATTTCAAAGCTAGGTCCACTAGAGACGTCCCTATGGGGGTCACCACCTGCCCTACCTCATAAATGGGTTGATTCTTTCGAGAACGTACCCACTACACGGTTTCATAAATCTACGACGATTGTGGCAAATGTTATTGGGGTGACCCCTGACTTTGGGACAGCCTGTATTTGTCTCTGGTATACGTATCATTTTGGTTATTACTGTTCCTTTTATTATCATCTTCTGAATAATGTGTGTTCCATAGCCAACACGTTGTGATGCAGTGGTCTAAATATTTTTTCCTCCAATGTTTCCATACTTGATCATTTGTCTGCATTTGCATAAATATAATCAATGCAAGAAAACTAAGTAAAAACCTTATTTGTATTTATCCTCATAGCAGTTTCAACTCTTGCTGGGGAGTCAATTAGTTTCTCAAACCCGTTTTTGTTAACCTGTTTTCGTATTTATCAATTAAGTTTTGATCATATTTATCAATATCTAAATCTTCAAATTCAAGAATGTCAATGTTGACATCTCCTAAACAGATTTTTTTATTAGTTTATTGTTTTAGTAATTTCTTTAATTATCTTATACACTTAAGTTTAATTGTTTCTGGTCTACGAGACCATATCAAAAACCAAAACTGGTAAAAGGCCCCGCCAAGTTCCGAATGGTTCGGCCCTTCAAAGGAGCGATATCAACACACCAAAACATTCGCCAAGTTAATCGCACCGCTTAATAATTCGAAGGTTAAATGAAAACTAGAAATTGCTACTTTCGGTAGCAATGTTCAAGTTTTCATTTAACGTCCAAAGTATTATTCGGTACGATTAAGTTGGCGAATGTTTTGATGTGTTGATATCACTCCTTTGAAGGGCCGAACCATTCGGCACTTGGTGGCCCCTTTTACCAGTTTTGGTTTTTGATATGATATCACTTCTTTTTTTTTTAAACTGTGTATTGACTCAACTCCACTACCGTGCAGATGTGTAATAAAGTGCTACGTCAACAAGAAATTGGTTTTCAACAATTTGCTACTACCTTTTGCCTATAGGCCGAACCATTCTCAACTTAGTCACCTCTTTATAGGTTTTTGGTTTGGTTTTAATTTTGTTGTAATTTGCTTTATTTAGTTAGTTTTGGTGTGTTGATATCACTTCTTTGAAGGGCCGAACCACTCTCAACTTGGTGGCCTCTTTACCAGTTTTGGCTTTGTTTATTTTGCTTTGTTTTTACAGTTGGTTTATTTTTCGTGAATTGGACGTAAATACAATTTCTTTGCAACGTTGTTTAGATTTATCGTGATACACTAGTGCGTCTCTAAGCACGCACGTCAGTATACACGTTCTCATTGTCCGAACTTTGGCCGTCCAATGGGACACGATGCCTACAATACTAACAATAGTTATAACATTTTTTTCGTACTTACGCCCCCTCCCACGACATTCCCGTTACACCCCAAGGCTCCAAATCAAAAAAAGGATGCAGTTCGTATTGTACTGCACCCATTCGTCCAATTTCATAGCTGGAAGCCTTCCCGTTATCTCGGTATCGATGAATAATCACCCTATGGCAATTAACATGGGGTTGAGGGGACTAGCTAGATAGTAGTAACACATTTTCAACGTTATTGAGGGTCAGATTTTGCATTGAAAGCAGCTTAGCTGGCATTCCTACACGAGGTAATTTTTGTCAGGTGGGTCATTGCTCTCTATTTCAATACAATTTAAGCTTTTGTACCGTATTATTATTTTTCACCAAGTACCTGAAATGTGCCAACTATGCTTCAGGATATAACACACTGACGCTATTGCGTCGCGCTACAATGGTTTACAACCTCGACAGTTGAATTGATGTGATGTTTGTTGTGATGTTTGTTGCCTAACTTGGCGCGACACACTAGCGTGTGTCTAGATACCACAAACGAAATATAAAAAAAACCTCGAAATATTCAAACTTTACGTTTATTAGGTAATTTTCATCTATATTTGTTTGATTTATTTTATTTTTTCCTTTTCATTTATTTAGACTAGTATCCCTTCTTCTTTTATAGATCCCTCATGTGTAACAGTAATGTTTGTATATTCCTGAATCAAGGACCGCGGTAGCGGTCCTTATGTAAGCTTCAGCATGAACTTCCATGTTAAACGTCAAACTTTGAACTTCTATAGTCTCGCCCAGAATTGACATAGACCAACGAAATTCGGTATTTGGGGTCGTGTTGTAACTATTTCTCCGCATTACAAATTTTAATGACAACAATTGAACCGTCCGGCGTTCACAGCATGGCCATTTCTTGTTGTTGTTGTTGTTGTTGTTGTTGTTGTTGTTGTTGTTGTTGTTGTTGTTGTTGTTGTTGTTGTTGTTGTTGGGACTCTTTGCTCTCACCTGGAGACCGAACCACTGAACCGATTTTCAAGTTCTATAGCTTAAAACGTAGGTCTGGACAAGGCCTAGGGCCTTTCGCAGGCTATTTTCACGTAACTACAATATTCTTGACACGGAAAGCCAAATGGGCTAAAACCTTTGCTCTGACCTAGAGATCGAACCAATGAACCGATTTTCAATTTGTATAGCTTAAAATGTAGGTATGAACACCGACCAGAGCCTTTTGAACCCAATTTTGATATGACTGCAGTACTCTCGTCGGCTGAGCAATTATTATTGCAGAGCACTGGGCAGAAATCATTAATGTTGCTGTTGGGACTCTTTGTCCTCGCCTGGAGATCGAAACACAGAACCGATTTTCAAGTTCTATAGCTTAAACCGTAGGTATGGACAAGGCCAAGGGCCTTTCGCATGCTATTTTAATGTAACTACATTATTCTTGACACGGAAAGCTAAATGGGTTAGAACTTTTGCTCTCACTTAGAGATCGAACCAATGAACCAATTTTCAATTTGTACAGCTCAAAATGTAGGTATTAACGCCGATCAGGGCCTTTTGAACACGATTTTGATGTTACTGCATATTCGCGTCGGCAGAGCAATTATTATTGTAGAGGACTGGGCAGAAATCATTAAATGGAGTAACAAATTTTTGCAGAAATTTTGCAGAAAACATAAATTTGGTACACAAGTCTTTCTTAACAGTAAGAATTAGGCTTTCTCTCTACATTTTTTACATACTTGCACGTAGTTTTCCCTTGCCTCTAGTTTACCAGTAGCTGTTTACATTTTTGCATAGACATCAAAATGTTGCACAGTTGTACGAGAGTTTTGTGGCCAATAGGGTCCACATGACATTGCCATGTGGGAAAATTAATTGAATTTATTCCGACATCTTGTTTCGTCGACCTCATTTTTCAAATTCACTTTCATAGCACCCAATTTTCTACTGTATTCCAATTGCACCTTCAGGAAATAGACGTCATGTTAGTTCAACTTAAAGTGGCACTATCACCGATTGAAAAGCGAACGAAAATGTCATGGCGCCATCTAGCGACAGTGATATTGTTAACCTTTACAGCTTTCTCCCAGGTGCACGAGGACGTATCAAATTTTCACTTTATAATTAAGGAAGTCGTGGCTTATTTGTTTCATTAAAAGGAATGATGTTGTACATTCTTTCGCTTGGTGCAAGCAAGTGCTAGATAGTACAAGATAGCGCTAGATGTTGCCAGATTCTGCAAACTTTCAATCGGTGATAGTGCCACTTTATAAACCCGAACGCACCCTTATCTTCACTGACTCGTCCACAAAAATTGACTTAAAACATTAATTACAAGGGTTCACAGACTTCTCTTTTGACCACAATGGTTAACCAGATATTAATAATCAGTTTCATCACTTCATATGTACACGGTGCATGGCACGAAATTCGTAAGAATTCTGTGTGCGAGCAAAATATAGTAAACGTATTTCATACAAAGAAAAGTAATTAGTTATTACAGTATATAAAAGCAAACCTAATTTTTAAAATACGTACTTTATAACTCGTCAGAATAATATTAATAGAAAATTATTATATTAAAAACTTATTAGTATGAAGAGCAGACATTTATTACGAAATAAAAAAACCGAATCATCTAATTAACATAATCAAATTAGCCAATTTAGACTTTCTCAAATAAAAAAAAAATAGGTTTCTAATATCACACAATTTCAAACACACATAAATTTTCAGTACATATTTTCAGTAATAATAATAATAATAATAATAATATAATAATAATATAATAATAATAATTTAATAATTTATTTATTTTTATTTATTATTACAGTTATAAAAAATATACAAAATAGAAAGTCAGAAAAACATAGGAGCACGAAGCTAAAGAAGCTTGTATGTGCAATTTACAAAAACAG
>JAHWFP010164757.1:0-33150 GCA_023313725.1 Lithobius niger | reverse complement strand
GGTGTTGTCTTTGGATTTTACTAAGTGTTCCATTTGTATCCCATCAAAACCAATCGATTTTTTAATTTTAATATTGGTTAAAACGTTTTTCAATTCAGTGATTGTTGGGCCCGTGATTATCATTGTTTTATCAAAATTATCAATTTTGCTTGCTAAGTGATCTCTAATGTTCCTGTTATAAATGCTTTCATTCTTTTTCTTTATTAATTTTGAAACTTGTTCTTTAAAAGTAGTTGCGAAATTGTTACATGTCATTTTAATTGGTTCTTTAAAAGCCTTTTTAATCTGTTCTTCGATAGTAACTTTCATCTTTTTATTAGTAATATAATTAATTTTTTCCCAAATTTTTGTTGGTTCGTTTTTATTACTTGTAAAATAGTTATTGTAGAAATTCTGTTTTACAATGTTTATTTGTTTTTTCACATTTGCACATTTCTTTTTATACAAATCTATTAACATAAAAGACGATTCGCCTTTATGTTTACTTATTTTAGTCCACATGTCATTTTTTTCATTAATTAATTTCAAAAGACTGGTGGTCATCCATTCTTGCTTGAGTGTTTGTTTTGCTGGTTTGAAACTATTTACAATTTTATTAGTATCATAAACACCAATAATGGTTTTTTCTATGTAATTGTACATATCGTTTGGATTATCAAATTTATTTAGCGTGCTCCAATCGTAATTCTGCAGTTGTTTTACAATTGCATAATGATTAAATTTATACCCATATTTTTGTTTAGTTAGTTTTTCTTCTAAAATGTCATTATTGCAAACTTGTAAAATTGAGAAGAAGTGATCCGCAACTTTAATCTTAACCACAAAACCTTTTGATATGTATTTATTAGACTTGATATAAAAATGGTCAAGACATGATTTGATTACTTTTCCCATCCTGATATCTTCTCTTGTTTCAGTGTTAATCATCAATGAGAAGCCCAAAAAAGCCATGAGGTTTTCAAAACGTTCTATGTCATGTTTTTCACTATGATGTTGAGTTTCTTTTAACAAATTAAAATTTAAATCACCTGCTACAATAAAATTTTCACGTATGTTCTTGTTTTTTATATATCGTTTTAGTTCTTTCATAAATTTAGTTCGACTTGAAGAAGGTTTTCTATAAATAGTTAAAAGGTTAAAAATTTCGTTATTAAAAAGGAAATTTACCATAATTGCATCATTTTCGTCTATTTTAATACATTCACTACTCTTAATTTCTATGTCTTTGTGAACAAATATCAATATTCCACCACCCCTTTCCTTTTTCCTACAGACACTTAGCTTTTCGTAATTTGGTAGATTATAATTTATCACTTCTTCATCTTTGATATTGATCTCCATTGCAATAACAATATCCCAAAAAATATCAGCACTAATCAATTCTCCCAAACAGATCGCAGTTGAGTCGACAGCTTCGGATATTTTCCTGAATAATTTTAAATTGTTTGTTTTTCTGAGCGATTACAAGTTTTTCCTTTAATTCACTAAAGCTATCGGCAACATCGTTGTTATATAGATCGTCTTCTTCAAACGTTGCGTTTTGTTCCATGTCTGAAAAATGTATCTTCTAATTAAACAGTCGTTTAGTCAACTTACAAGTTTATTTCGTTTCATTTGCTATCTTTTCCAAATCTTCATCACTTTTGATTGTTTTTACTTGCGTGTTTTGCTCTTCCTTCTTTAAGTTGATTTTTCCATTGTTGAACCATATGTATTTGTATTCTTTTTTCAGGAGTTGCTTTGTCCTCCATAACAGAGACTTGTAGTATGGTGTCAGATGTTCATTTATAAAAATTCTTTCATAGTTCTTGTTCCCAAAAACGTCATCATTTGTAATCTTGTGTTTTTTCGCTGTCAGCCAGGCATCTCTGTCATATCTTGTCTTAAATTGAATAATTATTGTCTCTGGTCTCGTTTTGTTTCTGCATGGTAATCTATGTGCTTTTTCTACTTGGCCGATGTTAAAATCCTTTAACTTCAGTTGGTCAGCAATTCTGTAAATAGTATCTTCCATGTTTTCATTTTTTTCCGTTTCCACTCCATATATTTCAACGTTTTTATTTCGACTGTATTGTTCATTTTCATGCTGGCATTGTTTGATATGGTTTACAGTAGTTTTGATATTTAAAGTTTCACTTTCTTTCCCTTCCAAGATGTGTATCCGTTTTTCTAATTTTGTTACACTTGTCCTCAGTTCTTCATTTTCTTTCTTCATTTCTTCATACTTTTCCTCAATGAAGTTCATTGCTTCTACAATTTTGTCAATTTTATCAATGTCTTTTTTCATTTTCATCAATTCATTTAGTTTTTTTGTCCATGCCCATGATTGTTCTTTTTAAATCTTCATCATTACAGTTGTATGTTGTATTTTGTAAATTCTGGTTCATCTCAGTGTCTTCTGTATTTTCCGTTCCTTTGTCAAGTTCTTCATCATTTTCATCTTTTGTTGAGTTGTTTCTTTTTCTGCATCTCTTGCATGTCACTCAGCAATTTTCTTTCTACTCATTCCACGAATAGTGGAAATTGCCAATCCTGAGCATTTTTCATAGTGCCATTTTCCTTTACATCCCATGCAGACTAAAATGTCTCCCTCATTTGTTGTGATCTTTTCTTCACATTCTGCACAACGTGACATGTTGAGAATTAGTTTCCTGATGCAAAAATATTTCGGGTTAACGAGTTTTAGTCCGGGTTAAGTTCCATTAATCCGTGTATGCACTTTTTAATCTAGTGTGATAACTGAACACATTTTCGAATGCACTCAATTTTCGTCTAAGAAAATTTGCTACAACACTTTCTGAGTGATTCTGCCTCAAAATTAGATCACGAAAAAAACGATGTACACAGTCAATAACTCGATTTCAAAAGTGTCTCAAGATGATCACTGATTGTTCATGCATAAGTAACATACCTTCAGTTTTGTACAAGACTGTTATAATATGCCAACCTCACTCATTTTTAGTCTCAGAGATTTCTTTCTGCATTCTGGTCCGCCATCTTGAATAATAATAATAATAATAATAATTTATTTATAATAATAATTTATTTACGATTAAGCACGAAACTGAGTAAACAGTTTGTATGTGCAGATCAATACAATTACAATTAAAATATAAACATATTTACAATTAAAATACAAATACACTTAAAACAAAAACATGTTTACAGTTTGTTATTGTGCTAACATATACTTAGCTTTCATAAAATTAGTATGTACTAAGAAATATATATATATATATATATATATATATATATATATATATAAATTAGGTTGTTTTAATTCTCTGTTATTATTATAATAGTAATAATAATAATACTTTATTTCAAATTACTACAATGTAATTCTCGAAGTTACAATGAGAAGTGCAACTTGTGTGAGTATGACATTTTCAATCCTTATCAATCATTACTGCATTATTCTTATCAAGACACGCGCTAGTGTGTTGCCCGCCAAGATAAAACGATAACATCCAAATAAAATATACATATGAGCATGGCGACCACTAGACACGCTGTGTCTTTACAGCAAAGGGACTTTGGTTGTTTTCAGCCATGTGAGGATAAATAACAATGCGACAGAAAAGGCTGAAACTTGTTGGATCGGGAGACTTTGGTCGCCTGACAACATAAAAGTCACTATTAATGACACAGCTTACCGTTTTCTTGTTGATGACGTGAATAACGTTGATATTTGCCTAATTACTTACTACTTACTACTACTGGTAACGCTTTTTTTGTATCACGAAAATAAATTCTTCCATGCGGTGAATAAAGCTGGTTCTTAGCTCATTTTATAGGAATTGCTACGGAGATGTGCCCTTTTGATATGAACCTTTCTAATTGGTCAAGTGGTTCAGGGATTAGGGAGCTCCTAATTACCAAATTGATTGTTTTACATTGTTTTAAGCATTGTTATTATGCAATAATGCGAAAACTAAACATTTACAGAAATCCTTTCGTCTTCATTACTAATATGAAATGCTATCATATAAAAAAGGTGACTGCTGTCCTCAAAATGTAACGAAAGCCAACAAAAAAAAAAAGGAAATGGACCAGAAAACTAGATTGGTGTTTCCATCTCATAATTATTAAGCAAAACAAATGAATTTCATCGACTTGACCAAAAACAGCTGATATCTACCCCAAAACAAAACTTGTTAAGGATTCCCGCCAAGCTTTTCGGCCGTGTGAAGTCGTGATATCAAACGCCAAGTTCTTTCGCCAAGCTAATCCCACCAACTAAGACTTCAAACGTTAAATGAAATAATTGACAATTGCGCAGTAAGCAATTTTCATATATTTCATTTAACCTTCGAACTATTCCTCGGTGGGATTAGCTTGGTGACAGAGCTTGGCGTTTGATATCACGACTTCACACGCCGAAAAGTTTGGCGGGAATCCTTAACAAGTTTTGTTTTAGGGTTATTCTTACAGGAAGCTCGATCAATGTGGTCACAATCAAGGACAAAGCTTATAATCTATAAATTTATAGTACATGTTTTATGTTATAGATTCATTTGATAATATTTTTGATAGTAGATCCTTTTTAAATTCATTTAGTGTTAAGTAATGAAGCATATTCTCTGGCTGTTCATTGTATAGTTTTGGAATATACCATTCCTTTCTTCTCTTTCCATATTGATTTTTCCTTATTTGGAATTTTGAATTTCTCATTTATTCCTCTTATTTCAACAATAATAATAATAATTTATTAACGTTCTGTCCCAATGATCTTTTGGGTTATATTTCAGTTTTAAACTAAATGTAAAATTAGTGACCCACTTTGTTTAACAATTCAATAATTTTTTTTATTTTGTGAAACTTCTTGAATTCATTAGTGATTATTTTATTTCAGATCCTGAGGAATGAACAAAGCATTGATGAAGAACCTATTCTTGTACAATAACGTGCATGAAATAAAGATTCATTTTAAATGACCCGTATGAAATGTTTGTATAATTAAGTTTAGTGCTACACCAACGGACGTTACAATTCTATATCTAATATCTGCAAATGCAGCCATCACAAATTACAAAAAACCACTGTGTGAAAAAGGATGAACTTTCCAAGTGAACTATTTTTTCCTGTGGATGTCTTAAGATGGAAGCTTCGATGGATGCGACAGGAATAGGCAGTGGAAGGTGGAGGTGCATTGCGTGACACAAATGTGACGTGAGGGTGACTCGCAGCCGAAGAGACAGAACGCTACTGCAAGTATGTGCCGTCCTAGTTGAATCGTTTCTTGGCTCATAGGAGGCGTTTTTCTTGGAGAAAATTTAATTATCCATGTTACAGTCACCTCCCTACACTTTCAGGACCTTTGTTACATAACTTGCATGTGCCTACACCTCTTGAGTTGGTTGGGTGCAGACAAAGACCTTGTAATCTAGCAGAACTATACCCAGCAAAGCGCAGGTGGTGAAACTTTGCCTCTTACTAAACATTTACCCTTAAATTCCAAAGAAAAGAAATGAAACTGCAGTCTTCGGATGTTACTGCGGGTGTTTGCTTCAACTGCGACATTTGGCAAAAATTGATTGTTTCCACCAAAACAAACAAAAAAAATGCATTTTGGTTTCTTTCCTACGTAATCATAAAATAGTGGAGACCTGATTTTGATTTTCGAGTTTCGAGTTAAACTTTTCTATTCTAGACTTTTGTGGTCACCGAATAAAACACGCACACTGTCTTTGGCCCTTCACTTTTAACTATTTAGTTATTATATCATTAGAATGCGAAGAGTAGGGCTATACACGCATTTCCCAAGATATGAACATTCCCCGGTCCCCCCCCCCCTCCCTCCACCTCCGACTCCCAATCTATTTTGTTTTTTTGTAGCATTAGAATGCGAACACATATTAAAAGACGATGTAACCTTCTGAGTTTCACCGCTTTGGCTTGGGCAGTGGCGGATTTAGTCATGTGCAATAGGTACAGTTGCACCTACGTTAAGAATTCAGAGAGCTTCGAAGGGACCTCATATTTCACACAGGTTGTGCCTATAAATATTCGCCTGCTTACAGTTAACTACGACATAAGGCGCGAGCGAAGGAATGAAAGCTATATGTTTGAATTAGACTGTCTAGACAGAAGCTTCGGGTATCAGTTAATTCAGTTGTTATATCCGCCGGTTCTGGTTCGAATACACAATTTTTATTATATGGGAATCCGTTCCTGTTAGGCAACAATTATCTCAAGCATTTAACTTTCATTGCTTCCTGCAAGCGTATTTAGCCGTGCCCATAACTACAATCAAATCTTTTCGAAACTGAAAACGAATTATAAACGAAGTGAGCCAACCATGATGGAATAGCAGGCAGAATTTAAAAACGTGATGCATTTCCCCGATTTTTTCAGGTTTCTCCCACTGTCTTTTTTTTATTTGGTTATAGGAGCGTACAGCAGGACTAAAAAAAAAACAGAATTCACACTGCCGTAAATGTTACTGATAAAATAACCTTCACGAACGGTTCTTTCCACCACTCAATCAAAAATTGGAATGATGAGCCAATTCAACTAAAACACAGTCATGCCTTAAGTTAAAGCAAGAAGAATTCAATGCAGTCTGGCAAAATCAAATACACTTTGAAGGTTTGACTTGCTCCCAGCTTGATGGTAACGCGCCAAACGGAAAGAGGGATAATTCTACTAGGTAATTCTAGTAAGAAATTCTTTGGATCTTTGACTCTCTACAATAAGCCTGGGTATAGAGAGCATAGCAGGGCCCTTTTCTTCCCGAAAATGCCAGGGATGGCTGTAATCAGGACCTGTCACATGAGAGCAACGACATTAGTTTAGTTTAGTACCATCAGGAACCTTGACCCACGAAATCAAATGCAGCACGGAAAATAGTTACTACATGGCTAATTGCATTGACAGGTGGGAAGGGAAGTTAAGTCATCGCGTACTCTCACATGAAGTAGCAGTAACTCTTGCTAAAATGCGCACGTACTTTGGAACAAGGAGTTTTTGTTTCATCGAAATGCTTCCGGAAAATGTAGAAATTCCGACTTTAGAGAAATCCCAGGAGTTTTTCCTAACTTTCCCAGACGTGATAACTTCCCTGAATTTTCCAGGTTTTACATCTTTTCTGGGTAGAACGCCACCCTGAATATAGCGACTGAAGGCATTACCAGTCATGTCAGTTGCATCGTGCATCATTCGAAACCTGGATTTCAGCGATATAGCAGAACACTTTGTGGAGTTGAAGTGACGTAAACAGAAAATGCGACGTTCAGATGAGCTTGTTTGTTTCTGCATGGGTATATAATGGAAATAATTACACGTCCTTTTTTATCTTGCGTTCACAATTTTTATTGGGGGGAAGGGGAAGCCTCAGTTTCCCAAACTGCACCTACGCAAATGCAATGTAAATCCGGCACTGGGCTTGGGTGACACATACCAAGTTCGTACCGAGCGCCGCTGTTAAGGAACCTTGTAGAGTACAGAAATAATACATGTTACAGGTTTTTAGATCGATTATTACGGGTTTTTTATTTTTTTTATTTCGTCCGCTTTCATTTAACTTTTGTCCATATTAAAATTACGGAAAGCATAACAATGGCTGAGATGCGTGTGGCGACATCTGGCGGACGATTTTCAAACCTTGTAGTATAGGATACTAGCGTCCAGAAAGAAAGTACCCTGACCACGAACTATGCTGAACGTGACACAGGCTAAGTCAAACTCCCTGTATTTAAGAAAGGAAGACGACATAAATTGAATTTTTTTGTGCAATTGTGTAGAACACGAGTCCTTTGCTGTGTTTCTATCAGATTATTGGATATTGGTATTATCTTCATTACAAAAAAAACATCAAAATTAAAATCACGTTGTATCTTTAACGTTTACACGACAAGAGACATCCTGATTTTCCGTATATATGACTTTATACCGAATTTGCCCACACTTCTCTGAATTACGACCGCGCCATTTACACCCCACCCCTTCTCAAACAAACCAGCCAATCAAAATGATGGTTCACCTTGCACAACATTTAAAACGCTCGCAGACACCTTCAGCACAGGGTGGTGAAGATACATGACATGTATATAGACAGGCAGAAGCCCGAATGACAAGTTCTACGCACGATGTTGACTGTGGGAGAATCCAAAATGTTGACGCAGAGAAAATAGTGAAACATGGATTCTTGATTTGGCCGAGTTAGTAAAGTAGGCCTTCACAGAAACACACGGGTCAAAAAATACGTTCTTACAAATGAAGTCGATTATGGAAAAGTGTGAAATGACGCAGCAGCAAATGTAGCGAAAACGACGGCAAAACTCAATCCATTGGTTCACCTTGGACAACGTTATGGCGTTAGCATTGAATTCGCAGGTCTTTCACTCTTGCACAAAATTAATAGTTTTCTAAAACTTTGGTGGTTATTGGTTAGTTACGTGGTCAAGTATACTCGCCTCCTCTACCTTTGTGTTTGTCTTCATGAAAACTTGGAGGGCGGGAGAAGATATTGAACATGAACCTCACGGCATTTTTTAGGTGTAGGCTATCCCAATAACTCGACACGTCGTTGCAAAAACCCAAAAGTGATAACCCATTCCAACAGGAAACTGGTGTGGCTCCGCATCTTTCCTTTCAGTCCTGACTCCAAAATACAGCAGAAAGTACACAAACTTTACAGCGGGCACCCCTGAACTTGACAATGAAATGAATGGTGTTCGTTTTGATGTAAAAATACAACTCCTTTATTTCCCAGTTACTACTGTTTCGTATTTTTTGTGTGATAATTCCAACAGCTATGGGTTAAAGTTTCTTTCACTCCCTCTCGATTGAAGCAGAAGTACGTACTAAATAACAAAATCCAGACAAACACAGATCAAAAACCAAATAAAATAGTGAAGGCTTTCGGCTGCCTATAGCAGCCATCTACAGCCACATCACATTTATCCTTCCCTACAGGCAGCTGGAATGGTTGGCTGGATTTATTTTTTACACACATTAATTGGTATGAAACTTTTATGTAATGTGAAAATTTTAATCTCGTAGTAGGACAGTTTCGAAACGTTGTATTTGTCCTAATTTGGCGGTTTTCGTGTCAGAAGTTCCTGAAAAAGTCAAAGAAATTATAAATTCAATAAAGTACGCAACCTCGTATTTACAACAGGAACTGCGAACCCATTTTCATTGTAAGTATTTTCAGCAAGAGAAGCGTATAATAATTGATGACAAATGCCATTATGTACGATATCCCCGATCTAGAAGTATATAGATCTAATGAAGAAGTCCTTATCTTTCTAAGGACAATGAGCTCTAGTGTGTTCGGATCCATTACTACTACACTTGTTTGCCCTGAAATAGACCACGTCATTGATTACTGCTACAATAAAATGTTCTACGCGTTTCAGTCACATTTAGCCTGTTATTGATGCACCGAGTCTAATTAATTTCGAGCGTTACATACCAGAAGGTATTTCTAGACTGAGTAGCTTAAAGCAGATATCAGAGATTACACTGACACTCTGCAACTGTGATCAATCCAGAAAAGAATGCAGTTTTCACTTGTGAGTGCGGTCTGGTTGACCCTTTGGTGCGTTCAGCTTGCATTTGGTACAAACACCAAAGAAAATGTGGGAATCGAGGATTACGATGAAGATAAAACTACTGTAGTAACGAAACCCAATGTTGTTCGTAAGTAATAATCAGCAACCTAAAAATTCATTTATTTCAGAATTCGTGTTATATGTTCAAAAAACATGATGCCATTTTACTTTTCTTAATAAGCCATATTAACGAAAACCCAATGGGTGCATATAAGGCAAACCCAGTACAGAACGAGGAAAAAACTTACGTTTTGACCAGCCGAAAATTATAAAATGAAGTGAAAATTATAAAATGAAGCCATAAATTCTCACTTCAACACGCTGGCTACGACTTGGTTGAAACTAAATTTTTTAAATGATGTACTAACTTAGTGTTGGCTTTAGTCTACATCTACGACAGAAGCTTCTTGTTTTTGGCTAATTATAATACAGGGTGGTCCACAAAAAACTGACGACCCAAAATTTTCTAAGTCCAATTTTTCTAGTTAGCCCCCCTCAGAACCAGGAGAGGACAGAAATCAAATCTAATGAAACGGAAGATTTCTGTCCTCGCCTGCTTCTGAGGAGTGCTAACTAGAAAAGTTGGACTTAAAAAATCTTGGGTCGTCTTGTGGACCACCCTGTATGCTGAACAGTTTTACAAATTATCATACCCATTGGACCATCCAGTTAATGGGGGGGGGGGGGGGGTTGGAGAAATGCGCCCTAGTTTATTCAATAACTCGTAAGCTGTTCGTTTGTTACGACAAAATTTGATTTGGATGATTAGTATTATAATCTTTCACACTATCTTGCTTTTTCATAAACTTAGCGAACCGCTCCGGTATACCAGCCAGTTATTAAAAAAATCCGTTTTAAAAAAACACGTCCTAATAAATCCCACTCGTGGATTAGCTCGCTTTGTTCGCTCAATATGCGTTGTCTCGCTATGCTCAAGGATATTTTTTTGTTGCAACTCTTCTGCTGCTGACAAACATTCCTCACCAAAAACGATCCAGCAAATGATCAGTTGTAGTAAGAGTTTTTCATAAAGCTTCAGTTCATAAACAAACGATAATTTGTGCCTACACGTTTGTTTCTTCATTTATCTCATCGCTACATTTACTTAAAATTCATCTTCAGTGATCATGTTAAAATGTGGGTCAGTGGTCCTCACGATTTGTCTCTAGAACAACGATGAACTTTTTACTAATTCAGCACAGTCACCACAGCTCACTAAAATAGTTCCTCAACGCACGGTGAATTTTACAATCCCTCGAAACGTCGAACTCGGTGGCTCCAATGGGTGATTTTTCCGCTGAATCCACCGACTAAAAATGGCAGACCTGCATTTGTTCTTTGCTATTATTACTTATGTAAACGTAATTAACAAATGGGAGCGATTGTCGTTACACGAAGCACCACAAATCTAAAAAAAAGTAACAAGTCAGTCGACTAGAAGAAATAACGTATTTATCAGTAGGTATTTAACTTAACACTGCTTAGCAACTCCCTTGGCAATGCAACTATTTCGGTGAGCATACTACGATGGTAAGCTTACATTCTCAAAACACTTCTTTCATGATAATGGCCACTTATGAATGTCCACTTAGAATTACTCCAGCCAACCAATGCTCATAACTGAAATTAAATAATGCAAGCTTTCTGCAGAGATGCACCTCACACTCATCCTCAGTCTGCTGCATTCCAGCTGCCTGTAGGGAAGGATAAATGTGATGTGGCTGTAGATGGCTGCTATAGGCAGCTGAAAGCCTACACTATTTTATTTGCTTTTCGAACTGTGTTGTCTGGATTTTGTTATTTAGTACGTACTTCTGCTTCAATCGAGAGGGAGTAAAAGAAAGTTTAACCCATAGCTGTTGGAATTATTACACAAACAATACGAAACAGTAGTAACTGGGAAATAAAGGAGTTGTTACATCAAAACGAACACCATTCATTTCATTGTCAAGTTCAGGGATGCCCACTGTAAAGTTTGTGTACTTTCTGTTGTATTTTGGAGTCAGGACTGAAAGGACAGATGCGGAGCCACACCAGTTTCCTGTTGGAATGGGTATCACTTTTTGGTTTTTGCAAGACGTGTCGAGTTATTGGGACAGCCTACACCTTAAAAAATGCAGTGAGGTTCATGTTCAATATCTTCTCCCGCCCTCCGAAGTTTGTCATGAAGACATACACAAAGGTAGAGGAGGCGAGGGTACTTGACCACGTAACTAACCAATAACCACCAAAGTTTCAGAAAACTATTAATTTTGTGCAAGAGTGAAAGACCCTGCGAATTCAATGCTAAAGTCATAACGTTGTCCAAGGTGAACCAATGGATTGGCTCATTTTTACTTTCGTTTTCTGTACATTTGCTGCTACGACTTTGCTGCTCTCCATAATCGACTTCATTTCTTTCCACAATATTGACATTTCTTATCTCCATCACGTATTCATCAGAGGAACTTTCTACTTTACATGTGAGTAAGTCCTACTAATTTTCCAACCTGATCCCTTTTGGTACTGATTATTTTTTCCAAATTAATTGTGCTGCGTAAGCTGCAAAGTGTAAGCAACACCAGAGCCGAACACCAGGAAACACATATCACTTATAATTTGTGTTAGTACCACACTTACGTGGGTTTTTTTGTTTCACTTATTATAAGTACTTTTACTTTACGTCATGCTCTGTATATGCTTTAGCAGTTTTGTGCATTAATTCAGTTTGGTCCCATTCTTTCACTGGCTTCTCCTCAGTTTGCTCTGTGGATCCTCCCACCCTCTTCTTGTTGGCAAACTAGTTGTAGAACATAACGTGCCAATGACGCGTCACTAAACAAACGCCAAGTGCACCGACTCTGTAGTTCACGGCAGGAAAATAAAACGAATTCCAGCATTCATAACAGCACTCTCCTCGGCCATGCACTGAAAGAATTAGGTAGACCATTTCGCTCAGTTTAATTGTAAGTTAGGCCTACAAAGGATGCTAAAATGTTCCCAGAACTGTTCGTGTTTTGCCACAATTTTACAGAACGATTTGCTAAAGAAACTTATAGCTGCTAACGTAACGTTTACATTACTGGTCGATTATTGCTGTTTGAAATATTACAAATGTGGATGTAGAAATATTCTTGACACCCTTTTCTATTGTTAATATATTTTATTTACGGAATTTAGCGTTTAGTATTTTATCTTTTTCTTATCTTTGCATAATTTAATTTAATGGCTGGGTGGGTATTCTTGGACAGTCTTGGATTTGAAATATCCATAAAACAACTCCAGGAGTGGCATAAAAAAGAGCTGCATGGCTCGACGGAGTGCCCATGATAGTATGACCACATGTCCGTCTCTCGTGGCACCATGCAGCCAACTGTGGAACGACTGGTCGTAACTATTTTGTAGGATAACCCACGTTAAAAATGCACTGTATAGGTTTTAATAATATAGAGGTGAAAAATATCACTCTTGCTGTAATTATTCCAGACATGCAACAACTCCCCCTGCAACAGCGTTGAAACGACCTTGTAGTGGAGAAGGGTGTAACTTCTTCAATTAAAGACCGACTGGAGTGGAAATCACGGATCTCTTTCATGGATCAAAACCAGTTAACGCGGGTAACAGGATGTTGACGCCGTTTATCGTTGCTCTGGTAAATAAAATTCTGACAACGTTGCACGAAAGCTTCTGGAATTTAAATCGTGTTTTACCACAATTTTACTGAACGATTGTGTACTGTGTTGGTGGCTGGATTTTAATGAGTTTCAGTGTTTACACAGAAAGGGGCGTAACGTAGTTGGTGTGGGCCCCGGTGCAAGAAATTACAGTGGGCCCCCCTCTCTTTCCCTCTCCCCCACAACTCGGTGGCACCACACACCCCGAACCCTTCATATGTAGTCCCCGTTTCTCCCCATCCACCACAATACTTCCCCCTTACCCCGTCTCATTAAGCTTTTTAGCATTAAGCGTGGGTAAGTTAATGGGCCTGACCCATGCGGTGAAGAGGGAGGGAAAAGAAGATGGAGGAAAAGCTGTAAGGGACAATGTAGCTGCAGAGTTCTTGCTGCTGATGCAATAGTCCTCGCTTGCTTACGGTAGTAATAATATAGAAGGTTTAAAAACTTCATTTCAAATACGGTAGCCAATACAGTAGCCCCGTGCTAACACCTCATGAGGCATTATGTTACACAAATACAACCCGCCTTGCTTTCTTTTCTGCAAAAATGTCAACTACTTTTTCAATTTAAGTTTCCTTGCACTACAACTTTCCTGTTAACCGGTCTTGTGCCACACTGCTTCGTAAGTTAAGCACCATCCACACTTGCGCAAAAGCCCAGGCCCGAGTTTAAACTGCCCACACTAGGTCCAGCCCGGGCTTTAACGTCTTGGTCGAAAGTGGGACTTCAGACCCCGACTCTGTGTTTCCGTGTTTCAAGTGTGGTTGCGGTCAGTGCACGGGCCTGCACTTTAGGGAAACGTTTTGATGGTGTAAGCACTGATAAACAATAGCGAGATAAGTGAATAGCATGTGAAGGGAGGAGAGAAAGGATCAACGACAACGCCGAAAATGTTTCAAGGAGAGAAGAAGTAATTCAAGTTCGGGCCCTGGCCGCGATGTGGACTGGGTATGGAAAAACGGATATCGAGTTTTTTCTTTATTTCTCTGCCGGTTTTGAAAGTTAGGGTCAAGTGTGGACGCGGCTTAAGACTTAATAATTTTAAGTTTCGAAAAACGACCGTTCTGCAGTTGACCGTTCTGCAGTAAGAAAAAGCCATGCACACGCCTGCATTGCTGTTTTCATACGTTGATAAATGGAGAAACACAGGAAAGAAAGGGGCAACGCGTGGATAATAACTGAGATGTAAACCTAGAATAAAGCCGTAAAATTAATAATTTATCTCGATTATTTTCTCTCTCTCTTACCTTTTCTCTTTCGTGCTTTCTTGCACGAAAAAGTAACACTAAGGTCCCTGATTCAAGGGGAAAAACGAGCATGTTGCCGCTTCCATTTGAAATACGGAAGCTATTCCTCAAATTGTCCCTTTAGTCGTTTTGGACAAAATTGCTAGTGAATTTCTTCTTCTGCTAGTTGTAACGTCCTAATTGGTGTGTATTTTGTGTTTGTTTGCAGTATTACAATCCTTCTTTGGTTTTTTTTACTATCCTTTTTATCGCACTCATTCCTTTTGTTGATATTGTGATATTATTCTCCTTACGGTTCATAGAATTGAAAGGTGAAGCGTATATTTTCGCTCCATTCTGACCACTGTCAGCGTAAACTACATCAACGTCGTGTTAGTACAAGTCATAATGGTTCTAAGACGATTGCTTATTAACTGTTGGTCACTCACAGAACTACGAAGGTTTAGCTACGAAGGTTCATCGCAAAGTTCTGCCCTAGCCTGCATTCCTGTAGGCAGGCTATTGTCCATAGGCCTATAAGGTACTAGCGGAAACCAGCATACAGTACTAGCATATACTGGGCCAGCATATACAGTACTAGCATATACTGGGCCAGCATACAGTACTAGCATATACTGGGCCAGCATACAGTACTAGCATACTGTACCAGCAATCCAGCATTAGGTATTGGATGCACCGTTTTAAAAACTGGCACGGGCAGGACTATTATTAAGTTTTTTGAAACCTTTTTGGTCTGGTTATATGCTTAGTGAACATTTACGACGTCAGTTTTATTTAAGACTAAACGAACGCAGACTTTCGTTCGCTTCACTCACTCAATCTGCACATCCTGTTATTCTTATGAGTGACCCGGTAATTCGTTGGATAATAAACACGATAGCATTAATCAAGCTGTCACAATTTGTCCCACGATAAGCAAGTCAATATTAATTGAAAGACGTGATGGGCTGAGTTCCTTTTCTCTTTTCTTTCCACATCCCCCACCCCCTTCAGTCCAGTGATGTTAACTTAATAATGCTAAACAAATTGGATGATGATTTCTTCATGGGCTTGAATTACTTTCAGTGCATTTTGCGCACTCTAGCGAAGAAGAGCTGATTTTGATTCGCTTCGTTCTACCGGAAATAATTAAATTCTGAATAAAAACGCGAAGTGTGCAGTAAAAAAAGGGTTATATGATAGAAGTTACACTTTACTTGTTAAAATGTTCACGGTAAAAATTTGTGATTTCTAATTTACTAATAAATGAAGAATTGAGAAAATTGTTTCTGTTTTGTGCTGTTGTGCTTTACGAATGAAAAATATTCTGAAAGCAGAACAACACTTAAACAGACGTAATTTTCGGAATTGTGCATTTGACCATTTAAATTTAAAATCATCAATTTTTAATTGTGTACATTTTAACAAGTTAAGTGAAACTTCAATCATAGGCTATAACCCTTATTTTGCGGCACACTTGACTTTTTTGTTTACAATCCGTGCCCTTTTTTTTTATGGCATGCAGAAATGTCAACTAAAAATTGGGAAACTGGAATTAATGTTACTTTAAATTGACTCCAAACGCAGAGTATTAAAAAAATTAATTCGTAATAAATATAATGCTGGTGAATAATTGTTGGCTCACCAACATTGTTAGCATTTATTTATTGTTCAGTCTATGCCTTGCGGCTGGCTTGCATAGGGCCTTAGGGCTTCGGGCAGATGACCAGGAGTGGTTAACGCTCGTTAAACCCTTTGAAACCCTTTTTTTTTTTGCGGCTGGCGTTTGCTGATTAGCATTGTTCCCTAACTTCAATGTTTCAAACAACGTAAAACTATAAAACTGATCGTTCAGAGTCCCGCAACTCCGGAATGGCTCGACCAATAGAGCAGCGTCATGTGACGTCATATTAGCTACAACAGAGATAGCTGCAAGGGGCACTAGATTGAAATGGAGGGTTAAACAACGGCACTTCTAGTCAAGGCGGATTTCTAGTCAAGGCGGATTGAGAGCGGATTTCATAGGCTTAAAAAAACGTTGTTTTCTCCAATCTCTTATGCTGCTAGGTTGTAATCGGAAAAGAAAAGATTCCACTTGCTTAAAAATGTCAGCAACTGCCAACAAATCGACAAAAATCGCACAATATAGGCCTACGAAGTCCACTCTTAATAGCATTGGCTTCAGTAAGACGGCCCTTCTTTTTCCCCTCCAGTGACCCTTTCAGCTAACCCTGTCACTGGCTCCAGCATAGAGTTATATACAACAATACTACGTTGCGTCACTGCCCTATTGAAAAAGTAGTCTCTTTGATGATGAACGACCAGGAAATTTCTGGTTTAGGTTGCTCCCTACTTTACTCTTCCACAGAATTGCATAAAATTTTATATAAATGTACCTCCCCTATTATCTGCTATCTGGCCAAGTTTGGTCGAAAAATATTGAATAGGAACGGCGATATTAATACCACATGTGAACCCCAAAATTGTTCCAAGTAATTTTCATTTACAAAAGTATAACACTCGCGCATGCAGTAATTGTTGCTGCCCACTTTGAAACAATTCAGCTCAGCTCTGAAAGCCCGCATCTACGAAATAAACACGCCTTTCTATCATTTCATGCTGCCAATTTCGCAAAATTAACAAGTCAGCTTAATATGGCTCAAAATTATCCGTGTGTAGCTGAAACACGGATTGTTTTTATGTTACCATTCAACAATCACCAATTTTTAATTAAGTTTAATTAAAAAAAAAAAAGGGTTTAAAGGGTTTAACGAGCGTTAACCACTCCTGGTCATCTGCCCGAAGCCCTAAGGCCCTATGTCTGCAACAGCCAGATTCCCAGGCGGTCACCCACCCAAGTAAGTTTAATTTGCCAGACACCACAACAAACACATAATTTGTTCACCAAGAATGACGAAAACGTTCATGTAATTATTTAACCCAGTGCATGTAATTGTTTGATGAACCGAGAAAGTATATTGCAGGATTAGTACTTGGATCAGCCCAACGTCATTATTATCTAGACACACGCTAGTGTGTCGCCGCCAAGTAACAGTAGATCATCCCATTGTAGACATCTGATTGTAAAAAATTGATTGTTAAGCAGCATTGATTGATTGATTGATTGATTGAGTTAAGCAGCATTGGCCCCGATTGGTACTTGGGTGGGTGACCTCCTGAGAATCCATTCCGGGTGTTGCAGACATAGGGCCTTAGGGCTTCGTCGGGCAGATGACCGGGTGCGGTTAACGCTCGCTAAAACTCTTTGACCCTTTTTGATTGATTGATTGATTGATTGAGCAGCATTGGGCTGGATTGATACTTGGTTGGGTGACCGCCTGGGAATCTGGCTGTTGCAGACATAGGGCCTTAGGGCTTCGGGCAGATGACCAGGAGTGGTTAACGCTCGTTAAACCCTTTAACCCTTTAGCAGCTCACTAGCAGACATGTGTCTATTAACTGTAAGCAACTGAAAGCATATTTTGGCATGTTGAGGATAAATCCCAATGCGACAGAAATGTTTCAAATTGTGGAAAATGTAAGGGAAAGGGTCAGAGATTAAGAAAAAAATAAAATATAAAGGATGAATGTCCACCAATCATAAAGAAAAAGATGCGATAATAACGTTGTTTTTATGTTACTGTCTAGCTGGCTAATAAGATTTTTCCCATGTTAAATCCCATAGACTTTTTGCTCATAGCTAGTGCAAAATTGAGACGTCCTACGTAGCTGAACTTTTGCACACGGATGCATTGTGATCTGAGCATGGTCCTTTTGTTGGTTTGGGGGTTGTAGGGGTCAGGACAAATGCGTGGGAGGGTTTTGAAATTCGCCACCAGGGAATTTTAATTTCGTTTCTTTTCCAAGTTGCAACCAAAGATTTCAAGCAACAATGGCTTGAACAATCAACACTGGTTCTTAGATGATTGTAAAAGTCTGGACGAACTAAAAGCTGAACTGTAACAAGGGACAAAATAAGCAAACATTTACGCTGCCGTGGATTGCGTAAGAATAAAGGGATGCACGTTAGATGATGGTTACGCAACAATACGAGCATCCATGACCAAGCGTGGTTTTTGCTAATAACCCAAAAAATAAAAATGGTTCTTGTTCTGCCGTTTTAGTAACGGGGGTTTCTGCATGACTAAATGTGAACTAAGAAAGCAAACGAAACAAATTCTCAATTTTGCTTATGTAACGGCTAATTATTTAGAGATATGAAATGCCTCCAAAAGAAAGGTAGAGCGGAATATAAGATGGTGCGCTGGCTTTTTGTATGTTCAGTCCTAAGTTACATGTGTCTATCAACTGCAAGCAACTAAAAGCGTAGCTCGTCATGTCGAGAATAAATCCCAATGCTGCCGAAATCTTGAAAAAGTAAGGGGAAAGTACAAGGATAAACAAAACAACTAAAGGGAATGCGCTGGAATGCGCGAAGCGAACGAATTCAGCGATAGTGTTAGCCAGTGTCTGCGAAAATAGGATTGAAGAAACGTAAGCATGTGAAAAATGCTCGTACAATAAACTAAGCCATGTCAATTTGGGTAATCGAACAGCTAATTTGCAATGGTAAATTTGAAAATAATCAATGTGAAAATTTATAGATATCAAATTCCTCCAGAAAAAAGGTACAGATAAAGATAAGACGGTGTAACCTTTTGTACGTTCACAGTCCTATGAAAGTTGTGATCCATGCAAAACCAAAACTTGTAGAAAAACCCGCCATTTCCAAAAACGATCGGCCATTGAAGGTAGTAATATCATTCCACCAGGAAAAGGCCGCCAAGGTTAATCCTATTAGCCAAGTTAATCGCACCGTATAATACTTTGAACGTTAAATGAAAACTTGAAGATTGCTACCGCTAGTGAATCTTCTAGTTTTCATTTAACTTTCGAACTATTAGTATGTGCGATTAACTTGGCTAATAGGATTAACCTTAGCGGCCTTTCCCTGGTGGAATGATATCACTACCTTCAAAGGCCGATCGTTTTTAGAAACTTGGCAGATTTTTCTACCAGTTTTGGTTTTGGGTGGATGTAGATTATACAGAATTATCGTCTCATAGAACTACAGAGAACTACAGAGGAACTACAGAGAACTATGGGCAATAATATTTCCCATAATATACAATTTATAGTATAAATTATATTATATCTATAACATGTAAAGGCTATTTGTCTGGTAGTTTCATTTTTGGGTTGTCACTCTGCCACTTATTTTGTGTTTCAGGAGAAAGAACTCTGTGCTTATGGGCGTTATGGCTGCTATATCCACCGTATTATTACTACCCTGATTACTGGTATCCGCCCTACTACCCTCTCTACGCAGATGATCAAAGTCGAGCCTGGACACCAACTCAGCGTTCCCGAGTCGACGCAATACGTGCTCCCACCTGTCCGGCACCTGTTCTCTACAACACCAGTTGTGGACCCGCATGCAGACCAGGCACCTGCGGACAAGGAAGAACCTGCTGCCCTTGCTTGCCATTCGCTGGAGGAAGAATCACTATGATCTGTGTCTAAAGTTTGTTTTTAAACATGTAAACCACATAAGGAAAACGTTAATTATAAAGAATGTAACTGGAATGTTAGTGAAATTTCTCTTAATGGAGTATTGCTGAAATCCGATTTAAATTCAGGGTTTTTCCCTTGGATTTCTCCAGGTAAATTGTCCCTCTCGTCGTCTACAGTGGAACAGATATCCTAGTTTGGGTTCGTGCTCCCTAAAAGCAAAAACAAATCTTTTGGAAATCATGCTAGAATGTTTCTGCACTATGTTGACGGTTGAAATTCTTACTGGATTTATTTTTTCAAGACTTTGCTTATTGTCTTTTTTTTTTATTCCTGGAATATTGGAGTCAAGTCCACTGACTAATAATTAGAAAAATAGATAAAAAGTTGTGAAACTCGCTATTGTCTAATTGAGAAAATAAAGCCATTACGTGCACACGATTTTATTTACTCAATTACTGTTGAAAGTGCTTTTTATCTTTCCTGTTTACTGACTTGCTAGTAACAGCAGTTTTAAAGTTTTTCATTCTGACGTAGTAGTCGGAGGAATTAACTTGACACTGATCCCACGACTTCAAAGGGTGAAAACTTGGTGGTGCGCCTTGAATTTTTAATTTCACAAGATTTCACCATTTTTGTGTGTTTTGAGGTTATTGTCACAAAATAAAAATAAAGGAATATTTTTTCCTGTTTGTGTGGTGTGGTTTCATGCTCCTTGCTTACTTAACACTTATTTTTACATGTTTTACTGCTGTCAGTGATTCTCAGTTTTTATTCTCTACTTGCTGTTAACCCGTAAAAAATGACGAGTATTTATCAATAATAACGGAAAATGTGATGATTTCAGTTTTGGATGGAGTTAATTAAAATTGTCCTTCCTGGTTCTATACCTTAAAGTTATACCCTATATCTTTCGAAAATCAAGCTGAAGCAAGCATTTAAAATAGCTGAAGAATAGGAGGTCTGGTTTTGGGTGTTTCTAATTAATATTTTCCTTCCTGGGTTCCATTTTGGTATAAATCAAGATGAAATGTCTAGCATTTAAAATATGAATACAGATCGGTTCGTGAGTGGTGTTAATTAAAAGTGTCATTTATGGCGTATTTTTTGGTTAAGCCAACTTTCGAAAATCAAATAACTTACATTGCAAGAAGGGAATGCCAGGTGGTACTGGTTTTGATTAAAATTAAAATTTTAATTCCTGCATTCTTCATTATAAATTCTGGAGTTCCAAAAGGAGATATTGTGTAATGATGGTTTACTTCTCTCAGCTTACAAAATCCCTTACAATTTTTATGTAACAATTCTTGCCTGTAGAACAACTCAATTCGCAGCGAGACGGCTGAGTAGCGTGACAACCGCCTTCAGTGACTTTCTCTGCAGGAGTGTTCTTTTGGTGCCAAAACCAATGCTTATTTATACAGCTCTTCCCGCCAAACCAGCATACAACAGTCACTTGACGTCGAACACGTGTTAGGCACATGTGCAATTGTAGCCACTCCACGTTCTTGCTTTTTGCAACAGTCTCCTGTTTGGCGGTTGCGCCGAACACGCTAATCTGTATAACTAAGATTGTAGTTTTGTTTGTTTGTTCGCAGTCGGAATCTCGATAATATTTATTCTATTGAAGTCCGTAGTGGGAATCTCAGGCTTGAGCGACTGGTAACAGTGGTGTTTAATTTGTAAGGACTTCAACGATAATTGGCAGATGTAGTGACGTCACAGTATTTACATGCAAACGGGAAATCACAACAATGCTCTATAAAACCGTCCATATACGGGGGGGGGGGGGGCTGCCCTAGTTAGTGTAATTAAGTCATTATCGTGGAGGTGCTGGTGAGAGACCTCCAACCCTTCGCACAGATTGTTTTTAAAAAGAATCTCGGCTCGCATGGGCACACTAGTGATGAATATCACCAGGCACGCACCACACTAGGTCTAGGAGTGATCATATTCACTGCAATCTCACCACTATTTACAACATAACAATAAGACCATCATAAAGCCACACTTCCCCACTGACAACACCAATACGAAGAACCAATTATTTCACATCTCAGCACTTCGGTCACCACTTTTTAAGAAACAATCCATCCATCTATTCATTCCACATTCCACATGATAACCATCTAAAATGTTTTCTTTTAGCTCCATCTCTTCTTCTTTTACTGTAACAAACCAACGCCAACAAATACCATACCAAACAATCTAAACTTCAGCTGAACTTAAACAGTTTTACAGTCCACCACTGGAGAAAATGACACTGGTTAGGCAAACCCCCCTACACTCAGTAATAGAGCGTTTTTCCCCCAAACCTCTTCCCAGCAAAGACACACACACACCAAACACACTACCCTTCCCCACTGGAAATCTAATTAGGGCATCAGCATTTCCCTTGTCTACCCCCTTTCTGTATTCAATGGTGAATGTAAGATCGTGCAGAAATAAGGACCACGTAAGTAATCTACCATTGTTACTTTCTTATTTCCAGACCAACGGATTGTGGTCCGTTTGCAACACGAAAGTCGACAAAGCTAAATACGGGTTTAACTTCTTAACCCCCAAATAATCGCTAAACATTCCTTCTCAATAGTACTGCACCCTTCCTCTTGTTTAGTTAGTTTTTATATAAAAACAACACTGGATGCTCTGACCCATCCTCCCCTACCTGTGACAAAACTAAAGCTATCCCTCTATCAGCTGCATCAGTTTGCACAATGTAGGTTTTGTCTGATCTAGGCGCTGCCAACACTGGAGGAGAATCAAGAATTTGCTTTAATTTGGCAAAAGCTACTTTGCAATTTTCATCCCAGACCACCTTTTCAGGAGCCCCCCTTTTTCATCCTGTCAGTAAAAGGATCCTAAGAAAATGATGATTTGCAATTTTCTGTAGTTTTTCAAATTTCCTGCTCACTCGCGCTGTTGCGCTCGCTGCGGCTAATTACATAACATCAGAAACTCGTACGCAAAAACTTGTCCGGACAACCGAAATCTGGCCGTCCAAAGACGTGATCCGAATGTTGCCTGAGAATCGAAAGACGCCTCGGATCCGGAGGGGTCCGTGTAAAAAAAGTTATTTGTGGGCGGGGAGACAGACGGGTGAATATCAGCAAAAGTGTGGCCAGTGGTCCCGGTGTCCCACCTTGCTTACCAAAAGCTTCGAAAGACCCAAGCAATAATAGGGCGCACGTTCCTCGGAGCACGGGGGAAATGGACCCAACCAGCACAAGAAAGTCTACCTTGCCTGGCCAACTCCTCCGCCACTTCATTTCCCAAGACACCCTAGTGTGCAGGCATCCACAAAATAGTAATGGCAGTACCATGTTGCCGTGCCTCGAAGAGTTTCCAACCTATTTCGACCGCAACAGGATACATGACATCCAGTGACTTGAAGCTGCCTCTCAAGAAAGCAATGCTAGCTGCCGAGTCCGAAAAGACACAGAAATTCGGTAAACCAATGTCCAGACCGATATCCACTGTCACAGAAATAGCCACAAGTTCACCAACGAAAATCGACGGCAACTCCGACAAGAAGTAACTATACTTTAAGCGGAGGCTCGGGATGCAAACACCCATGCCTCCAACCCACTGATCAGCGCAGAAAGAGGCACCACAATACACGTGGGCAACATCTCTCTGGGTGCTCCATGGCTGCAAGAGCCTCTAAGGCAGCCTCACACCACACCCGAGGGCAAGGTGGATGAACAAAGCCTGGAGCCGGGATGCTCCTTAACCTGTCATCAAGAAGAAGAGCAGCACCAAGGCCCGGCAAGCCTAACTGCTCACGAGCCTTGGGACCCAGAGTCAGATAGAGATTATCTGCCCTAGCAGATCAGTGGGGCCCCTGGCTATGGCCCTGAGACAAATGGACAACAAAAGCTCCCTAGGAATAAATATCTCTGGGCTCTCAAGGTTTCAACCAGAAGCGTCAAGATAGGAGTCGACACCAAACAACCCGAGACAACACGCAGGCACACATTCAGAGCAATTTGAATACCCTGCATCGCGTGTTTTAACCCAGCCAAGATGAGGATGTGAAAGTCTGCACAAGGTCTGACGAAGGTCCTGAAAAGAGATGAAATCACCGAGAGACGTGCCACCAGTTTGTTATTGGCCATCGACCAAAGTATACGAGAGCGAGAGGCAATGCTCTCTTTGACCTCAGTAGTCTCCTGGGCCCAGTCTAAGCGCGGGTCTAACTAAAACCCTAAATATCGCACTTTTAAGGAGGAGTAGTCACGAACACCATCAACAATGAGAGAACCATCAACATATGCACCACAAGTGAAAATCATTAATTCTGTTTTCGCAGCCGAGAGAGCAAGTCCCCTGGTCGCAAGGAGCTGGGATCCTCTAGCCACCGCCACCTAAAGGGTAGAAAGCAAGACATCCAGATCCAAACCAAAAACCCAGACAACCACGTCATCTGCATAGGCGACAACATTAGCCAAAGAACTCGCCTCATAGAGAACCGCATTGATCGTCACCGCGACGAGGGCTGGACTCAAGCAGCTACACTGAGGGAGTCCTCTGGTTTTAAATCTGACTGTAGGCCAATGCCCATCTACCCTGGTTGCAAAGTAGCAAGTGCCCAGGAGAGCATGAACAGCTTCTCTCAGCTTCCTACTCACCTCAAGAGCACACAGAGCATGGCTGACCCAGGGCACGTCAACAGTATCATAAGCTGCCTCAATGTCTAAGAAGACAGCAACCATATAGTAGACATTCATTCACGCTTCACGAATCCAAGATTCAATTGCAACTCGTTTTTTTTAATGTAGACTAGCTCAAGCCCATGCACTGTTTGAAGTTTGGTGTTTGATGCACCGTTTGCAACATTATGATGGTTTGGTGTCGCATGTGCTTGCTGCGAAAGGCGTGTATCCCGTCTATGTATTTTTTCGCACACTGATTAACAAACACTGATTTTCGTTCGCTTCACTCGCTCAATCAACGCCTGCCCTGACCCGGACTCCATGCCCATACATATGAATATTTCCACGGGAAATAAATTTGCCTTTGCACACTACAAAGTACAAACATTTAGCCCGTCGGCTTTGGCCTTTTTATTCTGGAAGAGCCAGAAAGTAAACAGCGTTTTCCATATTTAATTGAGCTCCTCAACAACAGAACCTTTAGCAAGCGGTTTATATTAAGTTGCATATACCCTAGTGGTCGACCGAAACCAATTTTTTCAGTTTCGGCCGAAACCGGAACTAAAACCTAACCTGAAAAGTATCAATTTTAATAATTTGACAAAAAAGCAAGAATAAAATCATGAATGTGTGGCCTCCCACCCCTCCAACAAAAATAATGTTTTAGAATTAAAAAAAAACTTGTCAGTCTTGCTACAAGACTTCAGGACTTTCGTTTGTATTTTGTTTTTTGTCACTACTTATTTTTTATTTTAAAAATAGTCTTATTTTTTTCATGTCAGTCCAGGGCACGGAAAAGGGCTTTTCATTCAGTAAGTAAGAGCTTTGCTTGAAAACATAAATAAAGACAAATGCATGCATAAATGCCCTCCAGTGCAACGAAGCAATTTAAATATTTTGAATTTGGATTTAAAAAAAATGTATTTATTATTGATGGGCATGGCAGATGCAAGCAGGATGTGTGATGATGCCCCCTGGATGTCGACACCACTAAGCTACAGCCTAGTAGTCTGTACGGAAATTGGATACTGCCAGGAGGTAGAAGTGGTTTCGGCTTCACCGAAACTGAAGCATAGGATTCAGCCGAAACCGAAACAGTAACCGAAACCAGTTCGTCGGTTTCGGCCGAAACCGAAACTGAGCTGTTAACTTCAGGGCCGAAACCAGAACTGAAACCGACAATTTGCTGGTTTCGGTGCCGAAACCGAAACCGAAATTCGGTCGACCTCTAATATACCTGAAACATAATTTTACCCATTAAAAGTTAAATTTTCAGTTTATTGCCATTGGGCTAGATTGATAATTGGATGGGTGACCGAATGGGAATCTGGGTGCTGAGGACGAAACCCAGACGACTAGGAGTGGTTAACGCACGTAGCCCTTTGCCATTCCGCATTGGTTGAGAAGACTAGTGGCCGTTCTGTCGTTTTACAACACCTGCTATGCTGCAATTCGTTTGTATTAACAACCATCGATCGGAGGGAACTAAGTATTGAAATCATCCAGGCGTTCCTCACACTACCTTCCCCTCCCCCCCAAATAAATTTTCCACTTCCGGTTCCTTTAGGAATATGGAATTAGTCCCAATTGGAGATATGTACGGGCAGGAGAATGTAGAAAAACCATGGTGAATGTAGAAAACATCATGTAAACCGGTCCACAATAGCAAGAGGAACAACCAAAACATTTTAGTACAAATGTTGGCTTCACTGAATAAACTAATATCACGAGCGGCTGTGTGTATTGATTTATTGCATGTAATAATTCCAGTCAGGGCATTTTTTTTTAGGAAATGTGACTGGAGTTCCACTTTCACAAAAGGGCACGACTTTAATATATATAAAGGGCACCATTTTGTTAATGGCTTAACTATTAACATGATAAAAAAATTAAACTATGTGCAATGGTGTAAGTGGGGTTTTGTACTGAGGGGGCAACACTAGTCATTCAGCCAAATTGTGTGTAGGCAGAAACCAACAACAGCTAAAGGGTGTGGGGGAGCGCTGTGAGTTTCTCCAGCGGGGTTCGGGGCTGAGCCCCGGAAGCTGACGCATTTTTGCTATTTTCCAGCATTTTCTGTCCTTGTAAAGTGCCGTTGAAAAAATAAAAAATAAATAGTTTTGCTGACTGCATTAAACTTTGTAATGTTTTTGCAATGTAAATCTTTCAGTTTTTCACACTAGATATTTATTTTTTATAAATAAAATATGTCTTCAGGATAGTCGAGGTTCTTTTCAGCTACGCAAAAAGTGACAATTTGCCGAAACTGAATAAGCCTTCAAAACCAGAAAAATAAAACCTCAATGTGCCCTTTTACAAAAGTTGCCCCTGGCCTCTCGGTGGTCTGTGCACGCTACTGGATTTTACCTACCGTGAAGATTTGTTGTGAACTGGATTGAATATGAATTCATTATCCATATCCCCAAAAGTTAGCGAAAAACATTCTCATGAAAGTATTAATGTATTAAACTTGACATTCTATTTCCTTTTTAGGGTGGACCTCCAGTGGGTCCAATTGAGTTTAACTAGAGATCCAGTGGGTCCAATGCCCTGATTCCAGTAGGGAATAGCAAACGTAAAAAAATTGATAAGGGGTGCAACTATAGCACATGTTTGTACAGGTGTTTGTAGCATATGTAGCACACTGGTGTTCAACCTTGTACCACTTGTCGAGGTTGGTTCGAACAAAAGTTTCAATAAATGTACTGTCTGCCGTATAAACATGCTATCTACCTCAACTAGTGAGTGGTGCCTGCCTTTCCGGGAATCAGAGAGCAAGAAAGAAGTCCTTTTAGTGGACATTAGGGGACTGAGATTACGCAGTGTTCTCCCCCACCCTCTACCCCTTATCTAAATTTTCCTTTTCTGGTTACTTTACGAATAGGGCCTTGGTCCCTATGCGATCAGTCAAACCATTGTGAATGCAGAAAACACCATGTAAATCATTCCACAATAGCCTGACCTACGACCAAAGTATCGTGGTTGATGGTTGCCAATTTGAGCACTCAATAAATCCACAATCGTCGTTACTGCATTGTTTATGGTTACGCAGGCGGTTCAAGGTCGAACACCATTATGCGACATATGCTAACCGCAGCCCTCATCACCTTTGCTCTTACTGTAATTATTACGTAGAATACGGCAGTAACTGACACAACGTAGTATTATTATATATAACTCTATGCTGGAGCCTGTAACAGGGTTAGCTGCAAGGGTCACTGGAGGAGGAACAGAAGGGCCGCCTTACTGACGCCAATGCTGTTAGAGCTAATTTCTTAGGCCTATAACGCGCAATTTTTGTCGATTTGTTGGCAGTTGCTGACATTTTTAAGCAAGTGGAATCTTTCCTTTTCCGATTACAACCTAGCAGCATAAGGGATTGGAGAAAACAACGTTTTTTTTAAGCCTTTGAAATTCGCTCTCAAAGCACTGCCTTGACTAGAAGTGCCGTTGTTTAACCCTCCATTTTAATCTAGTGCCCTTGCAGCTATCTCTCTTGTAGCCAATATGACGTCACATGACGCTGCTCTACAGATCAATTCACATAACCGCTCAGTGTATTGTTTTATCTACCCCAAGACAAAACTTGTTAATGATTCCCGCCAAGCTTTTCGGCCGTGGGAAGTCGTGATATCAAACGCCAAGCTCTTTCGCCAAGCTAATCCCACCGAGTAATAGTTCGATGGTTAAATAAAATAAATGAAAATATCTTACTGCGCAATTTTCAATTATTTCATTTAACGTTTGAAGTATTAGTCGGTGGGATTAGTTTGGCGAAAGAGCTTGGCGTTTGATATCACGACTTCACATGGCCGAAAAGTTGGCGGGAATCCTTAACAAGTTTTGTTTTGGGGTAGATATCAGATTTTTTTTGGTCCAAATTGATGAAATCCATTTTTTTCTTAGTAATTATGAAATGGAAACGCCAACCTAGTTTTCTAGTCCATTTCTTTTTCTTCTTTTTTGGTTTCGTTAGATTTTGAGGATAGCAGTCACCTTTTTTTCATTTGTTTAGCATTTTTATTAGTACTACAGTATCTCCGTGCAAACGCACGAATTTGTTTAATCTTCAGTTTGGCATTGTTGCATAAAAACAATGTTTAAAACAATGTAAAACAATCAATTTGGTTGTTTGGGGCTGCCTAACCCCTGAACCACTTGACCAATCAGAAGAAGCCATGTGTAAAGGGCACATCTCCAGATCAATACCTGCAAAATGAGCTAAGAAACAGCTTTATCCACCGTATGGAAAAATTTATGTTCGTGATAAAAAAAAAGCGTTACCAGTAGTTAGTAGTAGTTAGCAGTAATTAGGCAAATTTCAACGTTATTCACATAGTTTTTTTTAACAAGAAAACGGTAAGCTGTGTCCTTAATAGTGACTTTTACGTTGTCAGGCGACCAAAGTCTCCCGGTTAAACAAATTTCAGCCTTTTCTATCGCATAGTTATTTATCCTCAGATGGCTGAAAACAGCCAAACTACCTTTGCTGTAAAGACACAACTTGTCTAGTGGTCGCCATGCTCATATATACATATTATCTGGCTGTTATCGTTTTATCTTGGCGAGCGAGTGTCTTGATGAAGTGAAGTCAACATTTGTACCAATGTGTTTTGGTCGTAGCTCGTGGTATATTGTGGACCGATTTAGGCTACATGCTGTTTTCTGTATTCACCATGGTTTGACTGCCCGCAAATATCTTCAATTGGGACCAATGCCCTTTTCCTAAAGAAACCGGAAGTGGTATATTTAATTTTAGGGCGGGGATGGGGGGGGGGGGGGGCTGGATGATCTCAATACGTAGTCCCCTCCATGGTAACCAACGATTGATGGTTGTTTGATGGCTAAACCAAACCATGCGGCTGCCAAAGGCACTGGGCCAATACTTTTGACTCGCCTTGTATATCAGTTTGATTGCTATTAGAAGATATTTGGGTCAAAGAATGCAATATCTTAATTTTAAAAAATACATTTACGAAGTGTGAAGGTGGGTTGGAGGGGCACGGGCCCTATACCCCGTATACGCGCCCTTGCAGATGATTAAAAAAAAAGAAGAAAAAAGCGAAAAGCATAAAAATAAATTGCACGTAGTAGAAAGCGACGTTTAGCCTACTTATCCACCAAAACATGAGAATCATACACAATTTCGGGAAAAAAACATACAAAAACAATATAATATGGCGCGAAGCAATATTTTTAATTACTGGTGCGAAATACATTCGTAAATTCCATATTCGTTTATAAAATTTAAACTTCCTCCTTAATGTGCATGTTTGAGAGATAGGAGGAAGTACGAAATGGAGAAGTGCTTGCCAAGCCCCCGACTTTCGTGCCAGTTTTTACGCATGTTTTCAGACTTAATTCGGTTACGGAAAATATTGTAAAAGAAATTATTTAAGATCGGAGAATGGTTGCTGGCGCCATCTATCGAAAGCAAGCAGCCTTTTTTCGCAAACGAATAATGTTTTGCTAAAACGCGATTGATGTTCATGTGAAGGTCACATTTACCTGCTAAATTACAGAAAACTGGTAGCAATTTGAATAGTTTTAACACTTTATTAATATGTAAATTAATTTTTTTTTTTCTTTGTGGATATTCTTGATGCTTATTGTCTCAAAATAATTTTCAGACTAGTTCGTTTTTAGTCAGTTTGGAATCACCCCTTCGAAATACCGTGGTAGCTTGAAAGTTCTATCAAAGGGTGGCAGGACGTGTCGACTACAAACGTACTATTTGGAGACGTCGTTCAGTGGTAACGGGGGACCGCTCAGCTCTACTTTGAATTCCGAAAAGTAGCGCATTATTTCATTTATTTGAATAATTCGCATCGTTTTTCATTACTCTTCCTTTTCTTTACGGAGATACTTGTCAAAACACCGTTCTAGCTTCAAAATTCTGTCACTCGGTGGCGGCACATTCTGTATGTTCTGTATGTCCAGACATTTAGCGAAACCAGTTTATCGTTCAAGGAAAACTGGAGTATGGTGTAACGTCAACTTCAAAATGACGTAGACCATATTACGTGAGAGCATACTGTTGCCAAAAATGTGCTCAATATTGAAGGCGCCATCTTTGGGGAAAACGCTCTTTGATTAGCATGATTATACTACTACTATTCCAAGGTCTTTGAGCATGACGATCTGTCACGGCTCGGCGTTTTCACAGTAGGTCATTATTTTAAACAGCCATTATTTTAACTATAAGCAAAATAAAAGTAACGCTCGTTCACTATACGTTACAACTGGAGTACACGTTGTTTCTAACAACTAATCATAAAATAAACGTTCGCTTTATAACCAATGAAATACACTCGGTAATGACTATCGCTGAGAAGAATGACATTTTCTTTTTTTTTTAATCCGAGAATCAGAAAACCAAGAGTACATAAATAACACGGAGTGAACAATTAGAACTATGTCGTCCAGCCCTATTAAATTATTAATTTGCATAGGTATAAACAATGTCTCTTACTAACATGAATCCCACAAGAACATAAAAACGGCCACAATTTTAAAATTTCAGTCTAATCCGTTCGCGCCTATAGAGCAGTGACACGACGTAGTATTATTGTATATAACTCTATGCTGGAGCCTTAATGGGATAGCTGCAAGGGGCACTGCAGAGAGAAACAGAAGGACGTCATACTGAAGCCGATGCCGTGAAGAGTGATCTCTTAGACCTAAAACGCGCGTTTTTTGTTGTTGGAGAAAACAACGTTATTTTAAGCCTAAGAAATCCGCTCTTCCGTTGTTTCCCTTACATTTTAATCTAGTGCACCTTGTAGTTATGCCCCCCAGATGCTATCTCGTAGCCAATATGACGTCACTTGACGCTGCTCTATAGCAGGCCTAAACGGGTTAGGCTGAAAATTTAAAACTAGCTATTTTTGTGTGCATGCGGGATTGATGTTATCAGAAATATCGTTTGTTTATGCGTATCCTTTTCGACCTGCAAATTAATTCAACACATTGGATTAGCCACACATTGGCTAATCAGAGGGGAAGATTGTGGAGGGGTGGGGGTGGGGAGTTTAAACACCAATTCTACTAACTACTTTTGTATTTTGTAACATAGGAAAGTTTTCTAGGAGGGATTCAACATCTACGAATACAACCAGGGAGTCTGGGGAAGCACTGTAAGATCCAACAGCAGTATCCGGGTTAGAGCCCTAAAGGCAAAAGCCTTTTGGCTTGCCAACAGCACGTTTGGGCACACTTCTTAGTTGTTCTTCAGCATTCTTCAATGCTTCGTAAAAATTGGGACAGTCATAATGACTGAATAACAAGGGGGGTATGAATGAAATTGGACCACGTTGCCGTGAATTATGAAAGAGCTCTCCAATAACACACGAACAAAACTGAATAAATTATGTTTCACCATTTTTTCACCCTTCGGAAATAATTGTCCGCCTATAACAGAAATCGGAGTATGTCATTGCTTTAAAATGTGCAAGTTTTTTTTCTCCAATAATTGCTTTCTTTAGTAATTTGGGACCAAACTGAATAAAAGATCCTTTAGATGGCCCAATTAAAAGATCCAAAACTGTTGACTACGGGCGAAATAAATGTTTTCCTTCTTTTTTACTTTACAGTTTTCATTTTTCAAGTTTTTTGTTTCCCTTTAGCTCTTTATCTGCAGCCTTTTTTTCCGAAAATTATTTCCTTTAGTTTTGTCCCGCTCGGATTTTTCATCCTGTTTTTTCCCGGCAGTTTGTTTCATATGCTTGTTTTTGTCTTTGGCTTTTTTTTCCCAGGCTTTTTTCCCTGTGGCTTTTTTTCCCCGCCCATGACGTAAATCAGCCGTCTAGATTCGGAGGATAGCGACATTGACAGCATTCCCATGATTTAACGTGCAAATAATAACACAGAAGTTGTGCTGCAGGTCACAATTAGAATCTTGCAACGCTATTATCTAAATTGTAATGTTTCTTCATAATTTTATCTGATTTAGGATTTTTTTTAACACACGCACTAACGCCGCCGATAAATTTCAAATCCATGGCCATCATCATCATTTGCGTTAAAGGAGACCGAAAAACGTGAACGTTCGTTGAACCGTTAGCCTACTAGGCTAAGCATCCCAAGGACGCAAGAAAACTGGCCGAGATGTTTTCATGCATATGTTGAACTGCTTCCGCCATCTGTTGACAAGAATCGGTAGTTTTCCTAGACGATTGTGGGGTTTGCTAAAACGCGGTGAACATGGCGTAGTTGTGTCGGGTATATTTAAACTCAGCGGCCTGTTCCTTGAATAGATTACGAACAAGTGGAATACAATTTAAGCATTTACCCAAGCTGCCAATAGGTTAACCACTTCAATTTAATTTTCTGAAGATTCTTGAAAGTTATTAACGAGACTATTAGTTCAAGTGCGTTTTTAATTCTTTCGTTTACATTTAAACTCGGAATCATCGCTTCGAAATACCCGCTTAGTTCCATTTTATGTCAGCAGATGGCAGGACGTGTCCTCGTAAAAAGATGTCAACACTGACTATACCAGAGGTGTGCGCCGCCGCGCCACGCCGCCGCCGCCGGGAATTAG
>JAHWFP010164756.1:7127-23496 GCA_023313725.1 Lithobius niger | reverse complement strand
GAGGGAGCAGAGATGGGGATATTCAGACCACACAATAGGGGAAACCGTGGCCCACTACAGTGTTACGCTCAGGTATGCGGGAACCAGCTAGCCGGTGTATGTTACACCAGGGGTACAGCTAGTATCTTAAAATTATTTTAATGTCCTAATCTGGCTTATATTTTTTTAACGATTTATTTTGTATTCTAAAATCGTGATCGATTTGTTTTAGTGACGCTAAATAGTTTCGGTCTCCATGATGCTTTGCACTTCCGGTTCACTCACAACACCTCCCTCTGATGGTAAATCGTTAAAGTAGGTACTAGCTTCATCCAAATGTTTGTTGTTGTCAGAGAAAGACTGGCATTGCCTAAATATTCTACCCTGCTTCAAACCAGTAAAGATGAAGGCACACCATTTTACGCCAAAGCTTTGGCAGTTTTCTACCACACATAACATATGACGTGCAAAATTATCGGTAAGTTAAATTAACTTACTAAAATTGCATTGCCGCCATCCGAGAACTTCCAAAACGTATAAATGAATAAGCATAGCACACAATATAGCTAGAATTGCTGCTACAAGAATTGTATGTTTGGACCTGAAAAATTAAAGATGCATAAAAATTCAAACTATAAATTTAAATTCGATATTTGAAACAGCAAGGTAACGAAGTCATTAACCTTAAAGCCCTTGTCAGACGGGCAGATTTTCACTCCAGACACGAGATAAAATCGGATCAGACAGGGTAAGTTGGCTCGTGTGAAAGGGACCAGACGATACGAGTTGGGAGTAATTAAAGAATCGTCCCGACTCGATGGCCAGGCTAGGCTGCCAGCCTTCAGGGTACGACTTTTTCTCATGCGACTGATAAAGACCAATGGTGAACGCATACCATACATACCAGAAAAAGGGTTGAATCTAGATGTAAAGAAAGCAAGCCATTTGGAGTGTTTGTTGATCCCGAGAGCAGTTGGGAGTGAAGGAAAAATCTCGTGTGACAACCGACTACAGACACGACAAAATGTAGGGGAAATCACTTCTGCCTTAGGACAATCGTGTCTGGAGGAAAAAATCTGCCCGTCTGACACGGACTTTAGCAACATAATTCAGGGTCACGAAGCTCGAATTTCAAATTCTGATAACGCCAAAAAGTATGTCACGTAAGGGAGTGCCAAGATACAAAACTGCGTAAAAATGTGGCGCAGCAAAAATATGGGGCGAACAGCAAGGTTCGAAATTGGCCCACTAGCTTTCATTACATGACGATTGCTTGTGCTTCTCGAAAACGAAACTATCACAAAAACGAAACTTGCGCAACACGGCAAACTAGCGGCATCACTTATCATGATTTGCAACTAGCATATCCAGCACCGCGTTTTAATACTGCATTCGCATTCTAAACCTAACAGACTGGGAGTGAGTGGGGTGAGAGGGCGGCCTATTGGAATATCCATTAGTGTTTTCACACTGCGTAATTCGTCTCGAGCTGCAACATCTGAAGTGTTTACATGAATAAAGACAATGCGCATCAGATACCAGATCCACCTATGTGAAACGCTTCGGCTCTGTATCGCCAGACGGAAGAAAGCACCACGAATGGGTGTTTGCCAGACCCACTTAGGCGACACGGACATGATGCGCATCCGAAGGGCCTTTTAGCAAGTTCTGAAGGACCAGTGGGACTTGACTGCAGACGGTTTAAATTACAAGTGGCCGTTGTCAGCCTCGTTTCTTTTGGTAACAACTGCTATGGTGACGAGAAATTTTTTAGCTGCAATGAAGCATTGTTAGCATTTCCAGTAGCGTGGCACGGCACGCGTTCGGATGTCAGACGGAATAGTTAAGCGTGCCTAGCAATACCAGGCCACGCCATTCCGGGCTAGCCGCTTATTACATAGCTGCTGTCGTGGCTTGTATCCGCACGCGCGCGACATGACACGCAATAATTATTCTTTGTGAAATCCACGGGCGCAGCATGGCATGCAAACATTATTCCGTGTGAAATCACTACATGTGTTGGGCAGTGTGTCTGTTATCTGACACGGACTTTAGCAACATAATGGGCCAGAGCGACAATGGTGCAATAATGCTGCAATAAATAAATAGATTGGTAGTGGGGGGGGGGGGGGCATCTGCTACTCCTCTCTATTCGAAGACCACGTAGACTAAACCGACTAAACTAAAAACCAATTTCGCCAGAAACTCGAAACTTGAAACCGAACCTACATCTCGGGAGACTGAATCAATTTTTACCAGAGTGATTAACCCCTAACCCCGAGATATTGTTTGGACCGTTCTTGCGAATGAGCTATTATCGCTGGTTAACCGCCGATTACTCACAACATGTGTTTTAATGGTTAAGCTGTGACGTCAAGCTAACGTGTGTACTTATTTGAATAAAAAAAAATAGTATTTGTAAATTTTATTTGTGTATTACGATAAATTTGTACATATGACTGATGTAAATTCCCGAACGAAAAGTTCCGGTCTAGAAACCTCCGATCTAGGAAAGTAACAGCTACGCAAAGACCTGCTTTTTTTTCTGGCCTCGTTTCAGAATTCCGTGTTTAAAGTACGGCCGTATTTTTTCTACTTTACTAATTTAAATAAGATTATGAGTATAAAACGCGCTGTGGGCTTGAGTCGCAGTTTAGTTTTTCAAAATGTCAGAGCCTCGTTTTTGTACCGTCGAGACAAAACGTTGCCGGGTTGGGCCATTCCTCCATTTGGGCTTACCATAGTACGTGAGGTTTTTTTTTCTTTTCGTGTTGATAGAAAAAGTGTCGCAGGTCGCATGTGCCTGTTTATGCTAGTTGCAATGGGGTGTGCTGGTTGAATTATAGTACTGCGTACGGTAGTTATTAAAAGTCGGTCATTATATGTCACATGGTGTTAAGATTGTCAAAAAAGTGTGGGCTTATCAAAATTAACCCACGGTGACGTATGTGGGTTTTCAGGTTAACCGTCTCTAATGACTACGCTTTTAGCATGGGATGTGTTAGCGTGACGTCACCACCGTGCATTAACTTGTTTTACATCTCAGTTTCGTCAAGCTGCAACGAATCCCTAATATCCTGTAAAAAAAAAAAATCAGGTAGGGATTGCAAGCCTGTTCCCTCAGAACAACTACGTCACAAGATGGCATTTTGAATTTCTTAGATACTTACACAGTGCGTACGTAGCCATAGCCATTAACGTAAAAATGATACCAGAGGGACCAGTGTTTTCGACCAAGACAAACCAGTTTTGGCATAAATATTCACTACAAAAACAAAATACTTAATCGAATTCATAGCATTACCCAAAATGGTGCAGAAAATATCTTCCAATACATGGACCCACAACGACACCAAGTTTGTAGAAAAAACAAAGAATTGCAAATGCCATCGCTCTGTGACAACAACAAGCGCTGTCAGAGAAAACCATTTGGGCTCCTGCAAATAAACCCATAATAGGTACTATCAAATGCAAGAAGAAAAACAAGAATTAACACCAATCGTAGTTCAAATTACTTAATGGCAGTAGGATCGTTTTAAAATATAAAGGGGGGGGGGGTGGTTCTATGGTTCAAGAAATCTATACCTAAAATTTCCTCGATTTGAAAATAACTTAAAGGCCGTGTTGGCATTCCTGTATGCGTCACTTTTGCAACATTAGTTCAAATGTAAATAAATGTTGCAAAAGCTAAATACGTGCAGGATGCACGAAAGTACGGAGAGGGTATGCCCTTTTAAATTTCAAGTATTTTTTGTTAACTTGGATCTGAACGTATTTTCCTGATTTAATTCGCTCTTACAACAAATTAAGAATCTGAAGGTGAGTATGAGGTATACGAATGAAAATTGACCACTGGTGTTTACTACAGTTTCACTCTAATTTAAATTTTCTCAGGATATTTTTAAAGTAGTTTTCATTTATTGTTATTCTCTATAACAGACACGAGTCTCAAATTACAAAAACTCCAAAAGCTTCCCTCTCCCCATTTCCCAGAAAGTATAATAGAAGGAAAACTACAGAAGGCGTAAAAACAATAATAATTTTTGTTATTATACTCACTTTTTATCCTAAAAAAATTAGAACCAAGAAATTTGCAGCCAGCAGTTGAGTAGTTGTACGAAAAAACGGAACTAGCCGTACTTAGTTGATTTTCAAACTACAGGTTATGGGCTTCGGTGGCCAAATTTTGCAATGGATCACAGCCTTCCTTGAGAGGCGCACCCAGAGGGTACGAGTGGGGGAAGTTCTCTCTTCAGTTTCCAATATTGTGAGCGGGGTCCCTCTGGGCTCTGTACTGGGCCCGTTGCTGTTCATAATTTATATAAACGATCTGTCTTGTACCAGCTCAGGTATAAATGATTTGAAATTTGCTGATGATTTGAAACTTGGAACTGAGATCATTTCTGTGAGCAATACTATCGCTCTCACAGCTGAGATTGTAAATGTTTCAGACTGGTCAAAAACTTGGCAGCTGCCACTCTGTTCCAAAATGCGTCACATTCCATATAGGATGCTTAAATCTGAGCCACGCATAGAGGCTGAACAACACCCCGATGCCTAATGTGGACGAGGTTCGGGACCGTGGAGTGTGGTTTACGTCGAACTTTAAACCTTCCTTGCACTGTAGTAAGATTACTGCTCTGGCTTTCCGTCGGCTTGCAATAATATTGTGAATCGATGTTTTAATTCAGGCAGTATACAGATCCGGGTCTGGGAATTTAAAGTCGTTGTGCGCCCATTACTGGAGTATGCCACCCCCGTGTGGTTGCCTTCCTTGCTTAGAGATATTGATATGGTTGAGTTAGTCCAACGACGATTCACAAAGGGTTTGCCTGGTTTCAAGGAAATTCCGGCTGGAGAACTCCTGGAAAGGCTAAAATTAGAACCTCTGGAACTTCGCAGACTGAAATTCGATCTTGTGCTCACCTTTAGGATTTTGCGAGGTTTCTTATCTCTGGACCTGCCTTTCTTCGACCTGAGCCCTGTTCACTCCACTAGAGGCCCTGTTTGAAGCTTTTAGTTCAGCCCTCGAGACTGGAGTGTCGTCGGCATTTTTTTTCTGTGAGGGTGGTTCCTGTTTGGAACTCCCTAACTGAGGAAGCAGTCTCGGCCACCTCTGTAAGTATGTTCAGAAGAATTTTAGATAAATTGCCGCTATCCAGGTTCTTGAGGCGGCAGTATTAATTATAAATTACCATGCAGCATTCTTTCGGATTGGAGTCAGTGGCTCACCGCCCTTCCAACGTCCACTCCACTTAGTAGTGGGAAACCTTTTTATTATTATTTTTTATTATTATATTTAGTACCTCGTTTCTAAGATTATTCCAAATGATAGCTCAAGCTTCGTCATCAAATAAATGGCAATTTATCGTTTTATTATAAAGGGTAATTTTTTTAAGTCCCATGCCGACACTAAAATCTAAACAAGCAGAATTAAATGCAAATAGGACGGAAAGCCGACAGCTCAACACGAGTCAAATAAAATCAGATACAAATCTTTTTACGTTGCCTTTCGTAACTCCATTTTACTTACTTTTTTTGCTACATAAGATGGGAGTAAAAAATAAAGTAGTAAAAAGTAGTCAGTTTAATAACAAAAACACTAAAGTAACACCAGGGTCGCTCACGGGTCTGATGGGACCTTTAACTCCAAATTCTTGCTGCCTGAGTGGGGAATCGAACCCACTTAAAGGAAAAGTTGCTCAGGATCACTTGAAGAATCCAGATATACAATAAAAGATTCTTCGGTTTTTGCGTTTTTTAAAAATCCAACAGGCTATTTATTATAATAGTAACAATGTAGAAATCCTAGATTATTAAGCAATGCGATCTAACTTTGCTATTTCTCCTTCGTTTATACCCTTGTTGGTCTGATCTGACCTTTTTGAAAGAGAATACAGCAATGGAGATTCCCAACCCTAATAAAATGTAAGCAAAGAGGAAATGGGAACCTATCGTGGCGGATGCACCTGTTTAGCATCGCAAGGGGAAAAACATGAAAAGAATCAGATGGTAGTCGTAAAAATTACCAATTTGGCAGTGAAGGACAACAACTACTAAAAAAGTAATTAAATTACAGTTACTAACTACAGTGAAAAAATAGTTGCAACTACTAACTAATTACTTTTAAATAAAACTAGTTGCAGCTCTGTAACTACTTTTTAACTACTTTGTTTTTAATAAGACGGAAGTAATAAATAAAATAGTAAAAAGCAGTCTAATAAAGAAACCAGTTTAATAACCAAAACACTAACAGTAACGTCAGGGCCGCCCACAGGTCTGTGGGGCCTTTGGCTCCAATTTTCCTTTTGCGCAAAATGTTTTTGCTTTATGTGGCCTTTTCAGTGAGTAGCACTGTGGCCCGGTCAGTAGGGCACCTTCCAGGGCCTGTCTGCAACTGAACATACTGAACGCCCTTTTGGCAGTTTTAATTTTTTGCCTGGGCCCTCCCCTTCCAGCACGGGCCTAGGGACAGACGCCACACTCCCCCCCCCTCCCATTTGGTCTGCCCTGAGTAACACTGATTGAAGGAAGACCGAAAGAAAACTTTCTAGTTCAACCCACTCTTACTCCACGTGCACGTTGAATGAAATAGGCTTAGTCACACAAGTCTAAATCATCTCTCGTCATGCACTGTACAGGGTGAACATCAAGGTCAGTCACTGCTACTCTTCTGGCAATGTGCAGGGAGTTGTAGCAGAGACAGTTCAAGCTCTGTTCTCAATTTCAATAACGAATGGGATGGTCCGATCTTGCTGTGCCCAGAATTTGAACCATAATTTCAAGAATTCTAGTACTGTATTTCACCTTTCCCAATAAAAATAATAACACTGCACTTTAATTTATTATTTTCTGCAAAATTACCGGTTGGCCTAAGAAAATATAAAAAAAAAGGTAATTCTACGACAAGTAGTTTAACTGCAAAATAAGGTTTAACTAGTAATTGTAACTACAAGTAGTTAACTACAGTCCATCACTGCAATTTGGGGGGGGGGGGAGGAGCAAAAAATAATCATGCGTTCTGGCCTCCCAACAAAATTTCTAGCCCTACAAAGAACCACATCACACAAACACACAAACAAATCGGTTTTAAACATCCGGAGTTTAAAACAAAGACACCAGCTAAATAACATCATCGATGATTCTATGTTGTTCGTAAATGATCATTAACTACCAGGACAAACTTGCACACTCACAATTCACATCACTGTCGAGGGCAGACAGACTTACCTAGATATGTATGGACTAGCATCAAAATCATTGATACAACCGTAAGAAAACATTCACTGCAAGCAAACAGTTCCAGGACGTATGCAAAAGCACTCAAACCCATTGAGAGTTCAAGTGCCAAAACGCTGCCAAACAGATCACCCAAGTTTCCAAAGAAAGGGCAGCCGATGGCAAGTATGACTGGGCGCCATGACTGCAGCCTCAAATATATGCTAGAACCTGTCTTTAGCTCGTGCACGAGACGCTGAAATAAAAATAAACCTATGTATGCTTGCTTAACATTATGTGGGCGTGTTTCGATTGCTTAAAACTATGTTGATTTCACGTTTACAAACACGAACATAAGCTGAAAAAACACGATAATTGTAATTCGTAACTTTGTCACACACATACATGTGACTGGAGAGGGAAGTAATAAAAGAAAAAAGAAAAGAAAATCAATGTTAGTGGCAATCAAAAGTGCTTAATATGCCTGGTCATATAGTCCCAGTGCAATAACAGGCCACGCCAGAAAATACCGGCATTTGGTGCCAAAACTACGTCTGAAGGTAAACCATTCCACACACTCACCACTCTAGATGAGAAAAAGAACTTTCTACAGTTGAACGTGGCCTTAGGTTGTATCTATTTGAAAAGGTGTTCCCTAGTTACACTGTTAATTCGTATTTCAAGGAAGCGACCCTAATTTATGTCACATTGGAGATGTAGGAAGGAGTGCAGGAGCAATAGGTCACATTTTAGTACGGTTTTATGAATGCGCGCTGCACGAGGTGTGGGGACCAGACCGGGGATGCATATATTCAAATCTCTATCCAGCCAGACGCCAAGGTCTGTAATATTATAAATAATCAGGTGTTTATTTGCATTCAGCATGCAAGTTTTCCTTCTGTGCATGTGCTACTGGGCGGTAGGGACCGGTCACCAAAATGTGACTTCCAAAATGTTTGATGACCTATCCAAGATCCAAAAATTCCCCTACACCCCTCCCCAACCACCGCAAAACTAAGCTTTTTCCTACGCCTTTTCTAGTTAAGAGTATATGATTTTTTTGTGTGGACTAAGTAAAAAATAGGATTTCGCACGACCTCACGTGGTCAAATGTGAAACGACTGGTTGTACCTATTCTCTGAGACAACCAATGCTAAAAATACGCCGAGGATGTTTTAACCCACTAGACATTTGTGAAAAAAAATGCCAGTCGTGCTACCCAGGCATGTGGCACCTCCGCATGTAACAACATTACAGGAGTGTAAAGCCAAGGCCGACTGGGGCAGAAATCACGCGTTTTGCCTCCTGCCTCAACACCAGTTCGTGCACGTGCCTGAAAGTTGACGCATTTTAGCGCTGCTTTGGTAAAATGAGATTCTGGTGATGGTGAATCAATTGGGCAAGATCCGGAAAACGAAATCCACAGCTTCTCTCCCAGACGACCTTGTGACAAGGGATGGATTATGAAGCGAGTGTTACCATATCAATACTCCCATGTCCTATGCGTTTATTAGCTCCTGGTATAGCTGACTACCATACTATTGCCATAATTCATACTGTGTATTTCCAAACATACTGTGTATTTCCTCTCCAACCATTCGTAACGTAGAAGAAGATATTTTAAAGTAAAGTTCATAAGGAAAGACTTCACAAATGCAATTGATAACTATAGGTAGTACGTTTTATACCGTAAATTTTCTATTTGTAGCCTGGGCCACTGGTTAAAAATCAAGCCATTTTGAACCGGCTACAATTAGAGACCCGGCTACAACTAGAGACCGACTACTACACAATTTAGAAAGGAAATTTACGACATCAATACTTGTAAGACATGTGTCTGACTTTAAAAACAAAAACGGTAAATAATATTACATGAATGATTTTACCATGACTCTTTAAAACAACTTTTAACTTTTTAACTTTTAATAAATAAGAATTTTTCGTCAAAATCACGCCAATTTGACCCGGCTGTATACGACTAGAGATCCGGCTGAGACTGGCTACTACTAATTCGTGATTGAGAATATACCCGGCCACAATTAAAGACCGGCTATACAATGGAGGACACAGCCACAAACAGAGGATTTACGGTAATTCCTTGCCCACTGAAATGAAACGTACTGATGTGATGTCATCGTTTAAAGGTGCATTTTCACCTTTTAAACTCCTAGGTGCAGCACCGTAGAATCTTCGAGCAATATAAAGAAAACAGCGGTAAATTTAAAAAAAAGAGGCAAAGTTTCGCAGCAGCGCTGCAAATTTTCATAACAAAAACGAGATCACATTAGCCTATCGGATACGGTGAATCTGGAACGTGAATGCTGTGTTTAGAATATGGGCAACACTATCGAAATGTTGAACTGGCGCCTTTAAGAAACATTTGTTTAAGTGGTTACTTAATCAAAACCCAACTTACTTAGCAAATGTGTTCAGTATTGTGAGTTAGCTTTTGCGAAATTTAATTTTCTTGTTTCATGGTTGTCAAAAAACCGTTGCTTTCCCCTTTTCTTTCGGAAAAGTATGATTGTGCTATTCTTGTTTTCTATGGATTATTCATGATTTTGTTCCCTCTTATCTTTGTAATTTTTTTCATAATGTTATTTTCACAGTTATGTACATTTTTCAAATGATTTCTCGCTAGTAATTCTATTTTTTGAATGATGGAATAATTTCTTCTCAGTGTCTTTTCTGTGTTTTGTTTTGTATTAAAGTGTGCCTCTTGCGGGGATCTGCTGTGTCTGGGTATGGCACTTCCGTGACTGACTTTGTATATTAAATTGAAATAAACTCCACTCAAATTCAACTAATGTAAAGGCAAAACTAACGAGGACTTCAACTTACATTAACAGCACAGTGATGCACATAGAAGGCGATGGTGTGCAAAAAGACGCCTAAAGACACAGCCCATAAAGGAGGACGCATAAATGTTGCCACGTGGCATTGACACGGCCGATGCGGTTGGGGTGGTTCACCATGGGGTTCATGATGGACACACGGTGGTGGAGTGGGTGGTGGTGGTGGTGGAGGTGGCACACAAGACAACTCCGAACGTGGGGTGTCATCAGAGGAATCGGTGACACTTGACTGACTACAAATATACCTTTGGCACGCTGTACCACAGCAAGGACCAATACACAAGGCAGACATACCTGAAAATTAAGAAAATATGATGTAAAAAAATGGTCAGTCGACCGTCCTAAAAAAAAGAAATGTGTTTCGGCTGGGACTTGATCATCTACATCCGTTTACGTTGCAGAAATTTGCTGGAGTGGTAGTAGAAAAGGGGCAAAAACTCCTAAAAAAAGTGGTGCAAAGAGGGGCAGAAAATGGTAAAATCTAAGAAAGGGGCGCAAAGAGGGGCAAAAAAGGGTAGAAACACCAAAATAAAAAAAAAAAATGAAAAGGTCCCCCGAAAGTAAATAGCCCCTAATCTTGAAGTTGTGAACTTAACTTCCTACCCAACCGTCCCCAGGCAGCGACATCGTCTGCCCTCACACAGATAGGGGTACGCTCATAATCTCACTCATTCATCATTCTATCTATTAGAGGGCGTTAAAATCTACTATGTTGTACACTAAATAATTGTGTTATAACTCTTAATTAGCTGCCACTATAACAAGCGTTTAAAACATTACATGAAATCACCCTTTGACCACTCAGCTAAACCCAGCGTTATTCTAAGCAATTAGTTGATCGTTTCGACATGCTACCCTTGGCATTACACCTGGCGTAGATGGTTACACATTCCGTTTTACGGGTTTCAAGTTCACGGCTTCAATTTCACTTGCAATTAGTACTACATAATTAAATAAGCTTGTAAACCTCAATGATTTTTACCACTTAAAATTGTAAACCTATTTAACCTTTTGCTTTTTCACAGGTTCCAAAATAGTCTAATTTGTCCAAAATGGTTTTCTGCTTGTAAATTTTACCAAATGACTTCGAACTTGTCATTAATTTAAATAGCTTACAAAGCAAAACTCCCTTTTTAACTTTTAGACAGTAGCATTCATATATAGGTTAACAAAAAAAACCTTACTGCTATGTTTTACAACTTATTTTTGCTTCCCCAGATGCTGTTTCTTGTCTCAGCTAGCTTACTCTCGACAAGCGGCGCTTACGCTTACTGATAAAACACGAGTAAGCTTTATTCCCATGCCGCAAGAAACAACAAATGATCCTATCTATTTAGTCCGAAATGTCCCACACCCTAGCCCCGGTTGCATTATCAGCGATTTTCGTACAGGCACAATTTCGGCTGACAAGTGTTCAACTTGATTCCCACAGCTCTTCAATCTTCACCCCAAAGGTGGGAGAAATGACTTCTTTACCATCCTTGGGCACCAAATACCTTGTGGCTTAACAACCCCTGGAGATAGAGACCCTCAGAACGTCGCCAGCCGGTCAAATTCCTTGTTCACCTCCCTCCAACTTGCCGGCATAGTTTTTCCAGGTTTGAAATGGGTTTTTAACTGACGATAAAAGCTTTCATTTTGTTTCCTGTAGTCAAACATGACTGAGAAAAATCCTAATCGTCGCCACTGATGTATATGTGGTGGTCAGATACTCCATGAGTGTTTAGTAATGAAGGGACAACATTATTAGAAGCATAAGGGGAGGCCTTACACATTGGCAATACAGCCTTATATATTTGTCAGAGGCTAACATGCATGCCACCAGTGGCTGTGAATACAACTAGAATGAAGTATTACAATGTATGCCCTGGTGGGCAGCTTAGGTAACTGGAGGCTCCAGAAATCCAGAAATCATTTTAATCATTGGAAATAACAGGGGAAATCATTACAACACTGGAACTCTCTGGAAATCTTGGAAATCGTAATCGTAAATACCAGGGAAATCTTAGAAATAGTAATCTTACAGTACACCACTTCTCTGAACAACCCCTCAATCTTGGTATTTGCGCCTCTACTGCCCGCCACAGTTTGACCCGAAATTACTATGAAGACTCCTATCCTCCAATTACGAAATCGTTTCCTGGTTAAACCTGTCCGGTAAAAGTTGGGCCAATGCAACAACCCAACCCAACCTATATCATCAACAACAGACAAAGCAGCACAAGAATAGTACCATCTAAAAAGCTATAAAGCGAAGTACGAAAGCAAGCTGTACCTTTGCCAGATACTTAGCAGATACAGCTCAAATCTTGATAACCAGAGCATATTTGTTAAACCGCTAACACTGACAGACAATACTACCTTGAGTTTGTACATTGTGGATACAGACTATCTAAACGCTCGTTTACATCAAGAAGAAGAAGAATTTGTTGAAAAAATATGCCACCATACCTTTAGACTTCTTAAATTAAGAGATTCCGTAACTAATTTACATGTCTGGTGTTCCCAGTGACATAACTACATAGCCTGTTAGAAATATCCATCTCCCATCTGCAAGTTGCAGTTCTTCGCGAGGAATGTGTTACAAAAACAATAACAAATTTCAGGAACTTATTGTTAACCACATTGTTGAACTATTGTTTCAGTTGGATGCTTATTAGAGTTTGTTTGTTTTACGTGAATTTCTAGAAGAAGGATATCGGGAACAGAGGTAGGAGTTGATTTATTGAGCAGCTAAGACCTTCAGAGGTCATCTGCCCCATACAAAACTACTATTAACAACGAAATAATGAAACTTCCGCAGCTTACTAAATACAATACGTAGTGCAACACAACACACACACTACAAGACAACAATGCAACACATAAAGCCAGCTGATAGTCGAAAGGCTCGTCCACTTTTGGTTAAGACTAGCTAGAGCCCGTGCTACGCAAGCACGGCAGACCAAACAAGTATGGTGTATTGGCACGTCCCTTCCCCTCATCCCCTCAACTCAACCGATTCATTTTAACGATTTTACCCTCTCCAAGACCAGTTGTCTATTATTGTGCATCACAGGTCATCCCGGGACATCTAAGACTGTAGTTTCTTTTTTACCAATAACCTGCTTGCAGTATGACTTGTACCTGCCCCGTGCTCATACTACTGTTCACATTTGTTGCCAGAGTCAGTAAGAGTGCAAGAGATCGAAGAAGCGGCCCTGACTTGCCACCTTCCCCAGTGCACAAAAGATCAAAGTGTGTGGCCAAGGTATGCATGTGGTGCTGGTCGGCGAAGAGAGTATGAAGAATGGTGCAAAGCTGCTGTGTGAAGGTGTTCCTGTGGCGCACTGCTACGCGGCTACTGTACCTGTTACTATACCTGTGCCTATCTTAGATACCAGTGGATTGGTGGAAATGTGCTCAGTGGTATTGGCTGAGGTTCGTCTATGTCTCTGCCGGGTTTGTGTCCAGATGGGGTAAAGGAGGTGACCATAGAAGGGGCCATGGTGGAGGTCGTAACTGACTGGCGGAAAACCCTAGAGGGTTAGTGGATATGAACATTTTGTCTGATAATTGTGATAGGTTGGAGTTAGGTTAGATTGGAGTTCAACATCTGCTCCTGGGAAGTCACCAACAAATTTAAAGATATTCTGGTTTTGGGCAGGGAATTTGAAATTTTGGGAATTTTGGAAATGAGGTGTCGGGGGGAGGGGGGAGGGGGTTGATTCCATGTCTTGCAGGCTGTACGACCTTAGTGGGATCTGGTGGGGTCTGGCATAATAAGATTTGTTTGGTAAAAACGGTGTCCCCTTCTCGTTGTTCCCTCATCTCTTTTGCCAGGGAGTCGAAGCTTGCGTTTTCCAGGTCTGGTGGGGTGGGCTGAGTAGGGTTGGGGTGGGGGGGGGGGGGCGAGGAGTGATTAATGGTGGGGTTCGTGCATATCACCAGACTTAGTAGAGGTTTAAAGTGGAATGCATGATTGGACTTGTTCCCCAAGCCTGTGGTTCTGGGGGCGGGGGCGATTTCAACGCCCTTCATTGGCGTTGGGGAGGCTGGAGGTGTGATACAACACGGAGGGTTATAGAAGAGTCTCTGGAAGGTCAAAATTTGGATGTCATTCAGTCAGGGCGGGACCACGATCTTTTTAAAGGAGGTATGGGAAAGTGAGTCAGGAATCAGTTCTGGATTTCTTCCTATGCACTGCGGAAACTGCACACCACTTTGCCTTTCGGGTGACTGGGGATCTACAAGGGAGCAATCATTTCCCCATAACTCTGTATCAGCATGTTGGGGATCGTCTTGTCATAATCTGAAGCCAGCCCACCCGGGTGTCTCAGCTGGCGCTTTTGGTACGTGGGTTGCTCTCTGGGTTAGTAAAGAGGGAGGAAACGATATGAATAGGGGTAAGTTTACGGGAAGGGGAAAATATGCCAGCCATGATGGAGTGTGTGTAGAAAGTCTGTCTGTGAGTGAAGGCGGGCATGGCAGCTGTTCCGATGCATTCCATCGTCAAAAAGGTGGCATGTGTTGGTGGGGTATTTTCCAAAACACGTTTTGTTTTGAGACATGAGAAGCAATACTTTGGAGCGCGAATGTGTGAGAAAATTTCGGCAGGGAATTCCCTGTTTTCTGTTTGAGGGGTGGTCCGTCTGCAGGACCCGCAAAACTCAGTGTGTTGGGCCCTAGATCCTGCTGGGGGTGTTTTGGTGGGGAATGTAATGGCGGAGGCATTTAATGAAAATTTTTACCTGGTTTATGATACCCCAAAGTGGCCTACACCCCCCGACTCATCAGTTGTCTGGTTTTCGGAGTCGCACGCCTGCTGACCAAGTTTTTGCTGGAGGCCAATGGAGTTGGTGGTGCCCCTGGGATTGATGGAATCAGCTATGAGCAGCTGAAGGGTCTGTGGGCGAAGGCCTCTTGGAGCTACTCGTAGTGTTCCACGGGTGTTTTGGTGGCGGGGAAGTCCCGGAGACGTGGCAGTTTTATGTTCTGGCTCCGGTCTTGAGCAGGTGGAAACCCAGAATGTTGTCACCAGTTTAGGCTTATTTCACTGCTTTTGTGTGTTTGGAAACTGTACGAACGGGTTCTGGTTGGTAGGCTGAATAATGTTCTCCAGTGCTTAGCTTGGCTTCAGGAAACAGAGAGGTGCCCAGGACACTATGTTTTATTTGAAGTCTTGGGATTAGAGAAGCTTGGGTGGACCACAACATAGCTGCTGTTGCTTTCTTGGATATCAAAGCGGCTTATTATACGGTGGATGTTGGCTGGATGAAGCTAGCTCTGCAGTAAACAGGGGTTAGTGAGACCCTAGGTAGGCCGTTCTTTCGTTGCTGGATACCCGCAGGTTTGCCACAAGGGTGGGTGCTTTTGGTCTGGGGTGAGGTCAACGAGTAGAGGGCTGCTGCAGGAAAGTTGTATGACCCCAACTCTTTTTGCGGTGGCAATCAATGTGGTCCTAATGGAACTCAGCGATCTCGGCAGCATCTTGGCATATGCGGATGATGTTGTGGTTTGGATGGTAGGTACTGATGTGGGCGAGCTGTTGACGTAGCTTGATGCAATCATTACAATGGGTATCACCCTCCTCGCAGAGCGGGGTTTGTCACTCTTACAGCACAGTAATGGGCTTGACTGGCAGGATCGTTTTTTAAGTATCTTGCTGCCAGTACACCACTATTACAGTGCAAATATTCGGACTTACTCACAGCAACTTTTTAAGTTTTTTGCTCCCAGTGCTCCACTCTTACGGTAACATAATACGGCTGACTGGAAGCAGCATTTTGAAGTGGCTTGCTGCCAGTACACTACTCGTCGTGTATTGGGGCTTACTGGCAGTAGTATGTGCCATTTTTTAATTAGTACAGTGGAAGAAAAGCATAAGAAAGCCTTGTTTTATCCGGTGGGGGTTGGCAGGGCCTTCCAGAGGTCTGATAGGGCCTATGGCTCCAATTTTTGCGGGCTCCTTGCACCTTTCTGTGGGAGTAGTTTGCTACCGGCCCATGGGACATTTTTTTTTGTATACATTTTTTAGATTTTTCTTTTGAAATCGTGTCTGCATTGATGTCAGTCAGTCAGTACCATGGGGCGTGGTGTGCAAGTGAACACAGTAAATTCCCATTCTTGTAGTTGTATTTATTTGTCCTGAGCTGGTGGGCAGGGCCCCATGGAAGCACTAGGGACAGAGATCACACTTGCCTTCCCCCTCCCCCCCCCCTGCCTCTGGTCAGCCCTGAGGTTTGGGGGGAAGGTCAGATTATTTTCGGAGCTTGAGTGGGGTCGGGGTGCTTTTCTTCAGGGTCTTGGGAGGGAGGGGGGGGGGCTGGTGGTCATTG